>JANHGN010027247.1:0-48246 GCA_024605025.1 Megaceryle maxima
CATGGGTTCATGAAGGGCAAGTCCTGTTTAACCAACCTGATCTCCTTCTACAATCAGGTGACCCGCCTAGTGGATGAGAGAAGAGCAGTGGATGTTGTCTACCTGGACTTCAGTAAGGCATTTCACACCGTTTTCCACAGCATTCTGCTGGAGAAGCTGGTGGCGCATGGCTTGGACAGGTGGACTCTTTGCTGGGTTCGAAACTGGCTGGATGGCCAGGCCGAGAGAGTGGTGGTAAATGTAGTTAAGTTCAGTTGGTGACCAGTCACAAGTGGTGTCCCTCAGGGCTCAGTTTTGGGACCAGTCTTGTTTAATATCTTTATCGATGACCTGGATGAGAGGATCAAATGCACCCTCAGTAAGTTTGCAGATGAAAGGAAATTAAGTGGGAGTGTTGATCTGCTTGAGGGTAGGAAGGCTCTGCAGAGGGATTTGGACAGGCTGGAGTGATGGGATGAGGTCAATGGGATGAGGTTTAACATGGCCAAGTGCCAGGTCATGCACTTCAATCACAATGCCTCCAGGCAACACTACAGGCTTGGGGAGGAGTGGCTGGAGAGCTGCCTGGTGGAAAGGGACCTGAGGGTGCTGGTGGACAGACAGCTGAACATGAGAGCCAGCAGTGTGCCCAGGTGGCCAAGAAGGCCAACGGCATCCTGGCCTGGATCTGAAATGGTGTGACCCGCAGAAGTAGGGAGGTGATCGTGCCCCTGTACTTGGCACTCCAGAGACCACACCTTGAGTACCGTGTCCAGTTTTGGGCACCACAGTACAAGAAGAACATTGAGGTGCTGGAGAGGGTCCAGAGAAGGGCAACAAAGCTGGTGAGGGGTCTGGAAAGCATGCCTTATGAGGAGAGGCTGAGGGTACTGGGCTTGTTTAGTCTAGAGAAGAGGAGACTGAGAAGAGACCTTATTGTTCTCTACAACTACCAAAAAGGAGATTGTAGAGAGGCTGGTGTTGGTCTCTTCTCCCAAATTACTACAAGAGGAAATGGCCTCAAGTTGCGTCAGGGGAGGTTTGGATTAGATATTAGGAAGAAACTCTTCACTGAGAGAGTGGTTAGGCATTGGAACAGGCTGCCCAGGGAGGTGGTGGAGTCATCATCCCTGGAGGTGTTTAAAAAATGAGTGGACATAGCACTTCAGGCTATAGTCTAATGGATAGAGAGATGTTAGGATGAAGGTTGGACTCGATGATCCTGAAGGTCCTTTCTAACTCTAATGATTCTATGATTCTACAGAGGAAGGCTTCACTATCATTTCTGAGTCTATTTTCTTATGTATATATGGAAACCCTCATTCCTTAATGGAGGAAGTGGATTCAAGAATAAGCTGTCATTTTCCTCATTGTTAACTGAGTTCTAGAGAAACAGCTGTATTTCTGTGTTAGATCAAGTGGCAGAAATCTTACAAATAAATGAATATTTTCAGCCAATATTTTAAAAATTTGTGCAATTTCAGATATCTTACTGTGGAGAACATTTTGTTCTCTTTGTAGATCAGATATTCTTTAAACGACTCAGACTGATCACCCCCAAAATTAGAAGGATTTAAGACCTATAGCTACTTTCAAGAATGGTCTAAATAAATGACATGAACATTTTATTTTGCCTGGGAACCATGTCTCCTACCAGTACTGGCAGTTTCGATGACAGTTTATTATTTTAAGAAAGTTTTAAAGGCAACTAATCTAGCAGGTGGAAGAGATGCTGTGCACTCTGCAGCTACACTTATTGAAGACATAAATAGATCCACAGTGGGTCAGTACTGATAACAGAATTCAAATTTTCCTCTTCAAAAAGAATTTTAGTGTATACAGCACCCCCTTCCATGGACTATAGACACTTGTTTTCACAGAATGGCAAACTCCATCTAGAAGAAATGGTAATAGGGGAATATTGTCTTTAGGAGACTCTCTGAGGAAGATATGCAACCCCAAACTAACACAGACCTAACAATTTTAAGATTAAAAATGCACAGCATCTTGAACAGAAGCAAGCAGCAGATGGGAAACCATTATGAATCATAAGGGCAGCTAACCATTGCAACTGCCAGAAGGAGGTAAGAAACCATAACAACAGCCTGATTTGTTTTGCATATATCAAGCCTTTTAAATTAAGGTGACTCAAGAAAACCAGACGAATCCAAATGAACTCAAGTATTCTAGGATTATATTTCAAATAGAGCCTACATCTTCACAGAATCACAGAATGTCAAGGGCTGGAAGGGACCTCGAAAGATCATCCAGTCCACCCCCCCTGCCAGAGCAGGATCACCTACACTAGATCACACAGGAACGCGTCCAGGCGGGTTTGGAATATCTCCAGAGAGGGAGACTCCACTCCTGGGCAGCCTGTTCCAGTGTTCCATCACCCTCACAGTGAAAAAATTTCTTCTTAAGTTTATGTGAAACTTCCTATGCCTCAGCTTCCACCCATTACCCCTTGTCCTATCATCAGGCATCACTAAGAAGAGCCTGGCTCCATCTTCCTGGCACTCACCCTTTATATATTTATAAACATTGATTAAATCACCCCTCAGTCTTCTTTTCTCCAAGCTAAAAAGCCCCAGCTCCCTCAGTCTTTCCTCCTAAGAGAGATGTTCTACTCCCTTAATCATCTTTGTGTCTCTGCACTGGATTCTCTCAAGCAATTCTATGTCCCTCTTGAACTGGGGGGCCCAGAACTGGACACAGTACTCCAGATGTGGTCTCACCAGGGCAGAGTAGAGGGGCAGGAGAACCTCTCTCAACCTACCAGCCACACCCCTTTTAATACACCCCAGAATGGCATTGACTCTCTTGGCTACAAGAGCACATTGCTGGCTCATGGTCAGCCTCCATCAGCTAGGACCCCCAGGTCCTTTTTCCCTTCACTGCCTTCCAACAGGTCAGTCCCCAGCCTATACTGATACCTGGGGTTGTTCCTTCCCAGGTGCAAGACTCTACACTTGCCCTTGTTGAATTTCATCAATTTCTTCCTGCCCAACCCTCCAGCCTGTCCAAGTCTTGCTGAATGGCAGCACAGCCTGCTCGTGTGTCAGACACTCCATGCAGCTTGGTATCATCAGCAAACTTGCTGACAGTGCACTCATCCAGGTCATTGATGAATATGTTATACAGAACCGGTTCCAGCACCGACTCCTGTGGAACCCCACTAGTTACAGGCCTCCAGCTAGACTCCATCCCACTGACCACAGTTCTCTGGCTTCTTTCCTTTTACCAGTTCTCAATCCACCTCACTACCTGATCATCCAGACCACACTGTCTCAGTTTAGCCAGAAGGATGCTGTGGGAGACAGTATCAAATGCCTTACTGAAATCAAGATAAACCATATCCACTGCTCTACCATCATCTATCCACCTGGTTATATCCTCATAAAAGGCTATCGGGTTGGTCAAACATGACTTCCCCTTGATAAAACCATGTTGATTGCTCCTGATGACCCCCTTGTCCTTGATATGCCTAAGGATAGTGTCAAGGATAAGTTGCTCCATTATCTTTCCGGGGATGGAGGTGAGTCTATAGTTGCCTGGGTCTTCCTTCTTACCCCTTTTGAAGATTGGAGTGATGTTTGCCCTTGTCCAGTCCCCAGACACCTCTCCTGTCTGCCGTGACTTACTGAAGATAACGGAGAGTGGTCTGGCAATGACCTGTGCCAGCTCCCTCAGCACACATGGATGCATGCCATCAGGATCCATGGACTTATGGATGTCCAGATTACTCAGCCATTCTTTAACTCAGTCCTCATCAACCAGGGAAGACTCCTTAGTCATGCTATCCTCTGGTGCTTCTGGTGTCAGGAGCTCTTGAGGACAGTCTTCAGCAGTATAGACAGAGACAAAGAAGGCATTTAATAACTCTGCCTTCTATGTGCCATCTGTCACCAGGGCACCCGCCTCATTCAGTAGAGGGCCTACATTGCCTCTAACCTTAGCTTTTCCTGCAATATATTTGAAGAAGCCCTTTTTGTTATCCTTGACCTCCCTTGCAAGGTTGAGTTCCAACAAGGCCTTAGCCTTCCTAGTTACCTCCCTACATTCTCTGACAACAGTCCTATACTCCTCCCAGATAGCCAGCCCCTCCCTTCCATGATCTGTAGACTGTCTTCTTCCTCTTAAGTCTACTCTGCAGTTCCTTACTTAACCATGCAGGTCTCCTGGCTTCCTTTCTCGATTTCCCACCTGCTAGGATCCACTGGTCCTGAGCTTGGAAGAAGAGGTCCTTAAATGTTAATCAACTATCATGAGCCCCTCTGCCCTCGAGTAACCTATCCCATGAGATTTCACCCAGCAATTTTTTAAAAAGGCCAAAGTCGGCCCTCCTGAAATCCAGGGTTTTAGTCCTGTTTGAAGGACTTGTAGGAAGAATCTCAAATTTTAAAGGGAGTCATTAATTTTCTGTTCATTTCCTAGCCTGTTCTTTTCAAATGGGTTTTCACAATCCACAGAGAATAGCAAATCAGTAACAGAAATAATAGAAACCCCAGAATGTTATAATAATAATAATAATAAATAATAATTGATAATAGAAAAACCCCAAATCCATAGGCAAATAGATAGTAATGCTCAATTCAACAGGCAGCTGAGGAAAAATGAACTTTTGTAGTATGGATTTAATAGTCACCCAAATAGACAAAAAGTAACGTATTTCTTATGTATATCCTAACATTACCAAGAAAATAAATAAATAAACATTTTAAAATATCCTATGCATTTCTTATTTGGTGAATCAGTTTTAGCTGTAAGAGCTTAAAGGCTTCTTTGATCACTTTGCCTACAAAATGTTTGAAAGTGAGGAAGACTTCTGAAAGTAGAACTATTTTTTTCAGTTTATCTCAAACATTGAAAAGCCTGTGACATCGCTTCTCTAATTTCGTTATTGGGTGTCCTGGCCATGACTGCATCCAATGGTTTGTAGCTGTCTTCTGTTCACATTCTTGGAATGGGCTTAAACTACTTTCAAGATCCCTGAATAATGATAATTTTATTAAAACCCTTTAAAAGGAATTTTGTCCTGATTTACTCTCCACTATAGAGTCAATGGAAAGGTATAGTGTCTAAATCGGGAAAGATACTTTAGTTTTATTATAGCTGTCATTCTAAGTTTAGCATAAAGAAGAAGGAATAGAGTCTCACACATTTGTTCTCAGAGACAACTAAAATCTGTTGCTCATATTAGCTCCTTCCATACTGAGAGGTGGTACAGTACAAGAGATACTTCTGGTGTTTTAACTCAGCTTGCAGTCCACAGCCTGGATTATTTGTTGTCATTTAATATGATGTTTCTGTACCTAATAAACCATTTAATTCAAATAATTATTACATTATTCAACTAAAATTGGAGTGATAATAATATGTGGATTCCTCCACTGAACTCATTCCCTCTGTAACAGTTTCACGAAGCAATGTCATTTTAAGTAATCACTTTTTAGTGTAATAGCTCAGTGACCATAAATTATTAAAAATTACATTAAATGAATTAAAGTGACATAAACCAATCTGCACTTAGAGGGGATAGTATTATTTTCAAGGAGGAAGAGGCAAGAACATTGTCTCATTCAACAAGCTATAAGGTGTGAAATAGTGTGAAGCACCTGTCTTTGCAAAAACCTAAAATGCAACACAGTATACCAAGAATTATTAAAATATTTAGGAATATGGCTTATAGGACAAATGAGTGTACCTGTAAATTGAGCAAATAAGACTGAAGAAAGACCTGAGCTAATATATTTTCCTTCCCACACATTTATTTTAAAAATAGTGAATAATAGCTGTAAAAATTAGCAGAGATCACACAACCTAAAAGCAAATACCAAGCATAGAAAATACAAGCGTGCTTTTGTTTCACTGACCATGATTTAAGCATGAAAAGTGCTTTGTTCTCTAAAATGCTGAAAACCAACAGCATCAAGTGCTACTGCTGAAGCACTATTCAGAAAGACTGTTGTCATGAACATGGCTTTAACCCTGTAAATAATGCTGAATGTTAAAATGGGTTCTATCAGAGTAGAAGGAACCTGTCAAAGTTTTCTTTGGGAACCACTGCTTACAAATGACTTTTCCTTTGATTTCAAAGTTCCCCAAAGTATTGATCTTCTTGTTGGCTTCGCTTTTAATTTAATTTCCTTTGGTTGCCAAATGGCCAGTTGCAGTATCAATGAAGAGGAAGCTGTGGCAAGAGTAGTGTAGAACCATTGGCTTTCCCTGCGCATAGCTAATGCCAATTTATAGAAGTTACAGGAATAGAGATTTGTGCATTTACTTGACACTGGTCCAACATTTGCGCATTTCTTTGACACATCAAAATTTAGAAATGCTATTACAGGCCTTAGGGAGAAATGCAGCCTATGAATAATTTTGAGGCATCTTTCAGAAGCTGACTCCCATAAACATCATAGTCTAAAACCAAGCAAGGAAACAAAAAAATCTTCTAAACCATCTCCTTTATGAAACCATCCTAATACCAGCCCTCTGCTTCTGGTTGGCATTAGAATTATTTATTAAATCTCAAGATCCAAGTTAAAACGTAACCCTGGAAGAGGAGGTTTGTAAGTGAAAAAGCAATGACATAAAAAATTAATTAACAGCATGTTGTTAAAGGAGAAGGGATATATGCTCATTTTGGGTGCTAAACAACAGAGGTCAATCTTATTATACCAAAGATGAATTTGGCTTATTACAGCCTTGGGAAAGCATCTTGATGCAGGTTACCTTCATAGGAAGAGAAAAATAAAAATAGTGTGGAGGAAAACCTTTCATAATTTCCCCTTCTCTGTCATCACCCACGCACCCCATCCCCAATTTAATGGCACTTAAAAAGCTCTGTTTGGTTCAGGTAAGTGGAAAAGGAGAGTTCAGAGATTCTGGATTGTTATAACTCTCCCATCTTTTGTTGTGTCTGACTCCTACAGGAAGGAAAAAATCATAGCTCTTTAATAGTATGGTATGTAGATCACCTAATTCATAGGTGAATACTTGCAGCTTGCTTGCATCAAAACATCTGTAAACCTCTTTAAACCAATAAAAATGCCTGATAATTTATAGGCTGAGTATATAGGGTGTGTTGGAATGCCAAATTAGTGCTAGACAGTGAATGAATACTTTTATGAACAGTAACTGTGTTGAAACTCTTCAGATAAATACTAGACAGTATCAGTTTGCAAAAAGAGATCCTCACCTAAGAATTCACAGAAAGAAAACAGCACATGACAATTCATTTTGCATTAAATACCATTAAACAAAAGAAATGCCTAAGAAAAAGCCATGAGGTGATAAGGAAGCTTCAGACTGGGGCATCATCTCTGGGCATACATCTCATTCTCATGCTGACTTGTTATCACTTCCTCTGACAAAATCAACATAATTTTATTTGTCTTTGAAAAGTTATTTTTCAGATATCAAAATGACCTTTCAAAAGATAGGAAGGAAGCTTTGTCCTGTGAATTAGATAATCACCTCTAACTTAGATGAAGAAGTGTCATAGCTTTGCTCTGCTACTTATTTCCTGGTTATTCCTAAGAAAGTCACTCACTTTTATGTCTCATTTCACCAGAAAAAAATAATAGTAGGAGTACTGGAAAAATAAATGTATCCAGCCAATTTTTCCTACTTAGATCTGTGTCCACTATTGCCTGTAATCTGACAGTGTTGCAGGTGCTGTTTTCTGCTGTGGGATGACGACATTAGCATGTTGTATTGAGAAGTCATGTAACTAATTAATAAAGCATTTTATTTTGATGATATGGCTTATGTTGAGGAGGTAGGGGAGTCCATCTAGATTCATTTAATTGTTTCGTTATTCTTGCAGCTTAAAAGAAGGACTGTGTGATTGCCTGACTACTTGATATCAATTTCCACACATCCACTAATGTTAAGGTCATAATTCATGACCATTTTGGATGGGCACATTAGATATTTTTCTCTTCAGCACTGAATAAACAGCCCTGTCTGTAATGTGTATCTTTTCAGGTAAAGATTCTCCATACACCCACCTATGATATTCATTTAATTTATGGAATGTTTCCTCTTATGTCCCAGTACAAATTCATACTGCATCAATATTGATGCAAACTTATAATATCAACAGCAGATTGAAAGTAACAGTACATGGAATACCTAAGTGTGCCTTTTCCATCTTGCAGGCAAGACAAATACATTATGGTGCAGACCCAAAAGATTCAGATAAAAGTACTTTATTTTTTTCTCATAAAATGTTTACTATTTTTAATTTGTAAACAGATGTATATTTAGAATTACATTTGATGTAATGAGGACGTAAGACTGGGGCTTTGAGAACTTTTTCTCCATTATGGGAAGACATTCTTACTGATTAAATCTGCTGGTGACAAAGACAAAAACTGACCTAAGACGGGCTGATGTCTGTTGGGAAAACTGCATGCACCCATAGATGAGGCCTGTCAACATAGTTTACATTGATAAGGTCAGACAGATTTCATGGCTGGTTTTGTTGTGTGGTTTTTGTTTTTGTTTTTGTTTTTAAACCATCTTTGCATTTGGGAAGCTAATCCAACCAGAACAAGACCAACTGTAGTAACCAATCACTTTTAAAGAAGCAGTTTGTCTCCATGACTATTTAAATTAACATATTTACAGATTTGCAGTAATGTGGACAACAGTCCCTGTAGTATCTTCATAACAAATTAGCATAACCGTAATGATACCAATCACAGGGCAGAGTTAAAACAGGTATTCCAAAAAGCTTCTTTATCTACCCAAACCACAAATTGTTTTTTGCATTCTCCTGGGACCTTCATTCCAGAAAAACATTGCTTAAGCTCCTAGCAGTAGTATTCAACATCATTATGCTTAACCCAAAAATATCTAGAAGGACCTATCAGGGTGGGCAATATGCAGATGAAACAGGCTCTTTTCCCTCCTATCTCTCTCTCCCCCTTACAAAAATCTACTATCCTCATTGTGGCAAGAAGGGATAGTAATTCCTCCTGAAAATACTTAATGACCATCTAGCTTCTGTTGAAGAAGAATGATTCCTCAAAATGCTAGATGCTTAATTTGCATGGTTTCCAGTTGTAAATTCACTCCTAGATACTCAGAAAGTATCTGGGAAGATTGACTGTAATAGATAGCTATCCTTGAGAAAGCAAGTGAGATAAATGCAGCCTGGCAGAGATCTGGTTACGCAAGTGAGCATGACATTGTGTCATTAACAATTCTCTTTCTGTCATCACTTAAAAGTGAGAACTGTTATTGTAGAAGTAGGTTTATCATCCCCATATTTTTTGTCATGCTTAGGGTATTAGAATTTAGTAAACTGGTATCCTTTCACATAAAATGCATAAAACTCCATCTAGATAAAGTTTTAGTCCTACTGATAAATGCACACAGCTCTAAAAACATCTGCAAGTCCTGCAGAAGAGAGCATCAGCATCGTTACTAACTAAACTCCAGGAACACAGTAAGCTAGAAAACCTGTAAAAATGAAGAGTATATGCTCTGGAAAGCATCTGAAAGGAAGGAGTGTAGTTACCAACAGATAGCCAAAACCTGCCCTAATTTACATGCTGTGGTACTCTCTGATCTGTAAGTAAGAGTAATTAAACCAGAATACTTCTACTGGCTGAATATTGTTTATCAGACAAAGGCTCATGGTTCCACTGGGCCCACAGGAGGATGGATATTGGACTGCACTGCATTTTGCTTGTACAATTGCTGAAGTCTCTGCTTTCCCTGCAGAATACACCACTTTCTAGGTGGTTTCTGCTCAGGTATGAGAAATACAGACTCTGAGGACACCAAAATATAAGAAATCCTGATATTTTGTATTTTAGAGGAAATGTCTCCTAGATATGCAGGCCAGGCACAGACAGATTGCCTCCATCAGGATCCAGCGGTTCTCCAGAGACAGCTACGCTAATCTCAAGAGTGAAAGAGAAGGACAAAAGTAAAAGATTTGTTATTTTGACAGGAGAGGAAGTAAATAAAACATAGAGTCACAGACCTCAAATGTCTTAAATAAAAAGACAAATCACCACCCCAATATTCAAGAATATTGTGACTAGATGACTCACATCTTTGGCATACAGAGTACACAAAACAAGCGGCCATACACGGTGCTTACAAAAATTACTGGTTTTTAAAATGTTGCCCAGCACCACCAACAACTCTTCTGAAACCATGTCCAAAATTGCTTCTAACCTGTCCTTGAAGCTTGGTAGGAAATAGCCCCATTCTTTTTTTCATACGCACATGGTTCCCCTGTTATTTCTCAACTCTCATGCCTCCCAGGTCATGAGATTGCCACATGAGTTATTTTATAACCCTTTTTAATGGCTGGCCATACCTAATGTAAACATTTCTTTATAGGTCTTTACATTTTATCCTAAAGGGACAGGATTTCTTTGACTGTTTTTATGTAGTCATTCATACCAGCCATACCATTCTGAACAGATTCAGATGCTGATTTTCTGGTAGCCTTTTGGCTATTGCAACATCTGCTCCCTTGTCCGTGTTTCTTAATTTTCTTGGAACCCTATATTTCAATTATATTCCAGCCAAATACCATGATGGGAGAAATACATCCATTTCTCCTTAAATGCTTCTATGCACTTTCAAAATGTAAATTACCACAAATCTCAGGAAGTCTATATTTGCTGTAAGCTTCATCTGGAATAATCACACATTCTATCTTTGCATTACATTTTCATGCATATACATGAATGAAATAAATATGGATAGATAGACACAAAACACTAAATTCCTTATGTTTTATTTTCACCACTCTTCCTTTAATGAGGGAAATGCTTTTCCACGTCAGGATTAGAAGAAGCTGTCTTTTGAGTGTAAACTCCACCATCGTGCCAGAGTTTGTATCATACTATCCAGACTGAAGAAACAGAAAATCACCAAAAAACACCCTGTAACAGCAACATTTGGGATCATCATCCATGCTGTTTTTCTTAGTATATTTCCACTTTTCTCTTGCATTAATCATAAACAATCTTTATGTATATTACTCCTCATTTTTTTCTCCAAAGACCTCCTGTTGTTCTCACAGACCTCCTTTCCCCGTGATTGATTTTTCATGTACCACACCACAGTTAGGACTACTAATCTTTATGTGTATCACATTTTTTTCTGGCTGCTACTTTCACATCACTCAACTGCAATGGAAGGCAGACAGGGAAACTTTTGTTTTACTGTTGGTCATCATTATCAAGAAGACTTTTCTCAATTTCCCTCCGCACATATCATTTCATGAGCTCTGTTACTGCATCGTATGAAATAAATTGCCATGTTCCACTATAGTTTGCAAGAAAAGAAGGCTTACATAGAAAATAACTGCTTTTAAAAATCATAATTCATTTTACATCGTAATTAACAGCAGCCTTCTTTTCATCCTTCCTTTTATTTTTAGGTTGTCACTTTTCTATCATATGTGGTTAAACCTATACAGAAAATTTTTAAAATGCAAATCTATAAACACACAGTCAACAACAACAACAATAAAGACCTGTTCTCAAAGTCTCTAGGCAGTTGAGAACTACTGACAACAGTATGATTAAAGAGATCAAGTTTGTTGACACTGATTATTAACAACAGGAAATTGAAACAATGAACCTTTAAAAATACATCACAATGTTATGTTTTCAAAGGTATTAAGGGAGTAGTATTTATCTTCCCCTTGCCTCCCTCGCGCATATCTTTAACAACATCTCATTGAAGGACATTCTGAGTGCTTTAATAACAAAAGTACACCTGTTACAGGTATCTGGCCCCTGAGCCATATTCCAGAACTAACCCAGGATATTATACTGGAGTACGCTAATTTGTTTATATTGCTGTAAACATCAGGAATGCTTTTGTTTCTGCAAGCAAGGCACAGTCTTCAAATCTAAAAAACTGCAGAACCATTTTATTTCCTAGCCTGCTTCCATCAACTCCACTAAGCAAAGTCCTGTTTACCAAAACCATAAAACTACAATGAGCTTATTTCACATCTTCATGAAGGAGGGCAGGATGTGTCTCTATAAGCAAAAAAAAGAAACCTTTTTTTTTTTTTTATGAAATTGTAAAATAACTTGAGAGAGTTGTTCTTCATATCCTGAAAATGACATAATTTTATATCCAAGACATTTCATGCTTGGATATGTATTCTGAAGCAGATGGTAAGTCTTAAGAGAAGATGAAGAATTGGGATTCAGCCACAGCTAAATGTTCTGGAAAATGAATGTAGATTTTAATGGAAGAAAAAAAAAAAAAAAAAAAAAAGAGCTAATAACAGAAACTATCTCCACGTAGAAAGGTGCCAAAAAGATCCACCCTGGAATGCATTGGGTTCTCTACCATTTTAAATGTTTCACTCCATTCTGATTATCCTTTCTAAAAATCTCCAAAGACTTGACAGGGCATGTGCTTGGTATCAGCATTTCTGAGTAGATTCTAGTGCTAGACGCAAGTCTATAAGCTCTGATAAATTCTTTTTAAGCCTGAAATGTATGCACCTGCAACTCCCAAGAACCTGAAACATATGTCTGTGGTATTCCACAGAAACCTCCTATGTGCAAACTGTAGCAGTAAAACTCATTCTGATGCTCAGGAGCACCCTTTGCTTCTGCACACTTCCACTGAAAACAAATCTCACCCTCTCTGATGGCTTCTGTCCATACATCAACTACCCCCAGGCTGGGTGGAAAGGCAGGTACCCACAATGACCCAATTTTATGCAGAAGTCCTCTCTTTGTAAAGTCGAAATCCATATAATCTGTGGTCAAGAAAATAAGGGATGCCAGTTTCCTTACAGATGAGCTGTGTTAACTAGAAGTATCCTACTAACCTTCAAAATACTCCTCTGTTCTCAAGGAAACTGGATCTTATATTTACTCTCTTGAGATCCTTTCTTTCCTTCTATGCTAAAACCTCGTAAAGGGATCCCACAGTGATAACAGTGGAGGAACAAAAGATGCAATTGAAACAGCAGTTTCCAAAACAGAGGATATAGTCTTAAGAGCCGGTGCTCAGCTCTTCCTTCCTGTGGGCCTGGATATGTTGGAAATAGACTTATTTTCACACAGAAAAATCACCCTGTTATTTCTGTAATAAAATTCACACTGATATATCAAGCTTTAGAAAATCAGACAAAAAAAAAAAATGCAAAAGGAAATTCTTCCCTTCTAAACTCACCAAAATTCATGAAGTTTCAGAAGTAAAACATGTTCAAAGATTGTTTTTTGTTGTTGCAACAGTTTCCTCCCTTTTTTCCCCTTGCTGACTGAAACCAGTGCCTTTTTTTATGTGATGATACAGTCACAGAACCAACTTCTCACTGCTTCTTTCCCCACAGTACTAACTCCAAATCTGAGAGGTGCCCACCTTACTATCAGAGTCCTTCTTTACCTTTGAATGAAACAAAGAGCTACTCACTTTAAGGCTGTTTTTTTCTCAATTATCCCTAATTAATATACTGCATTTTAGAGTATGTCAATCATCCTCACAAACTGTTATATCATAACATTTTAGTGGCAAAACCAAACCCCAAGGCAGAAACAAAACACCTCTCATAGAAAAAAAGTTACTAACATAGTTTTTTGAAAAAACAATAAACTGTGCTTGTCAATTTTGTGTAGATAAATATGTAGCCTAGATGTTTTCATGATTAATGGATAATATTCACTGTTTCTAAATACACTTCTTTCAAACCCACAATCCTCTGTCACACATTTGTCCTCCAACAGTTACCTAATATGAAAGTCACTAGAGAAGCTATGCTTTGAATTATGCTTTGACACTTATTGCTACAATTTCCAGTTTCTGCAGGGAAGAAAGCTGCATACAAGATCACCTAATGCTGCCTTTGCTGCATAAGAACATCCATCTATTTGAGAGCACTACCACCGGCGAGCAGCAGTGTAGACCTGGGGGCCTGAAAGCCTCCTGCCTTCTTGACATACAGGCTTCCAATAAGGAAAGCAAACTGCATAAATGACCAAGCAACATCTGATTTTTTTCAAGGAAAAACCTGAGCATGAACATCACAGGGCTGACAGCACCTTCCTGCCAGCTGGCAGATAGTCTATGCCAGAACTGTGCAATATGTATATACTGAAGATACATTTTCAACTCATGTTTTATGCATTTGGAAACTATCATTTTATAGTTTATGTTTATATTCATTACTGCAGCTGTTTTATCCCATTTATGTTTTGAGATGGTCACAGATAATCCTGATAAATAGCTGTACTCTGCAGAGCCTACAGATGCTCGTGCGAAGATGGGTCAGGGTCAAGGCCGGGACACATTGGTTTCTGACCTATATTACACTCCTATAAGCAGGTTTACACTAATATATATTTTTGCTTTACCCTTCTTTGGGAAGGCTACCAATTGCTACATTCACAGTGACTGACAGCATCTGAACCGGAAAAATCCATTTTCCATTCTTGAATTGCAGCAGAATCCCCCTTCCCTTGTTGAGATCTCCATTTAAAGGCGTCTTTAGCAGAGGGATTCTCTGTGGACAGACAAAGACCATTTCAAAACAACAGGGCCATGAAGCAATGAAAGGTTAAAGGCCTCACTAAAGGGATAAAAGTGCAATAGAGTCATCTGGATTAAGACTCTCGCCATCCTGATGTCTACATCAGGGGGAAGGATTCAATTTTTTAAAGGCACAAAGATTGCACATGTTGGATTTGCAGCATAAACCCCTGATTATAAAATACTGTCTTTCATCTGAAGATCTCTATCTGATGGTATTTAACAAACATTAATAAGTTATTGTGGTTGGGGGGGTTTATTTCGGTGCTACAAAATGCAGAAATGCAGATAAGGAAAAAATTCAGCAACAACAAATAAACCCCACTCATTTAGAGGCACGAGCAGAGAACCTACAGCTCACATTTCCTAAAGCAGTGAGTGGACCTACAATCTCAGCTGACTTACAGTCTCAGCTGACTAGCCTTACAGCCTTGGTGACTTCAATCTTGCTCCTTTTTCCAAGGCTGCAGCTCTATCCAGCAGACAGGACTGAACACAAACTCATCTATAACTAGAGCCAAAAAGCTCCCCTTAATCATTAAGTGTATTAACTTAAGCTGGTTATAAAACCATCATCTTCCTTAAAAAAAAAAATCCCATGTTGTTTGAAGATAATGTCTTAATTTGTTGTTAAATTCTTACTCGAGTAGGGTGTAGACAGGGACCCTAGGAAGCAGAAGCCACTTAAAACTTTTCATTGAGCACTTGGCACAAGAGTAGTGCCAGGGCATCACCACTGTGTCTTACTAATACTTGCAATGGATTTTCTTCAAGTCCTCATGTAAAGGTGGCCCTGATACTCGCACATATATTTTCTTAATGTCTGGAGGGATTCATATTCTATTTGTGGATCAATTAATACAATAATTTTCATGGCAAGGTCCACTAGGCAGCAGCCCATCTTAGAAGACAAAATGAAGTCTGAGTGGATTTTTATCATTTAACAAGACTGAGCTGGTAACCACATCATCATCAAATATTCCTAATCCCTGCAGTTGTTACACAAATGATAATAGTCTGTACTATATAATTTCATTCTGTCCCATCCTTGTCTTCCAGCTGCTGTCCAAAAGTGATTATAAATAATGGGGCTATAAAAGCCATTCAATAATTAGAAGATTCATTGGCCATATGCCAGCAGTGACAAAAGAGAGTGATTTATGTAAAATGAGTCTGTCACATCTGCCAGATCACAGTTTCATTACGCCTGTGGCTTTAAGGTCACAATTTAACATTGTTACAACAGCCATTTGTCACAGGGGTGCTTGGGAGAAGAGGTGCAATACATCATTGTTTTGTCTGCTTTCTTGTTTTAACTACTACGTAAATAAGTAAATAAAGTCCAGTACTTACATTTGTTCTTTCACGTCTCTTGTGAGGTCAGACACAAAAATATATAGCAACATAGAAAACATGCCAACATTATGGTTGCCCAGAGGTCCACTAAGATCACAAAGCAAAAACATCCAGTTTAAAAGCCTTGAGTGTTCATTTGCCTTCTTAAATTCAATATAATCTAAGCATGTTCTATCTTCCAGCCACCCATGAAATGAAGGCACCTTGTAAACCCATAACATGTTAGTAAATTAATTGCTGCGACATTTTCCTAACACAAGTGAACTTATACCCCTTTTATGGCTCAGTGTGCTAAAAAGATATTTAAACATTGCCATGGGAGTTCAGCTTAACAATTAACACGGCTCAGTAGACAACTGATTTGATTTCAATTCTATTTTCTTCTCTTTTTTCCTCTATTAAAAACAAAGAAACAAAAAACACCAATGAACTTTTATTGCTGGGTACAAACCTCCCATGAAGTCCAGATGTTTGGATGTTTCCCATAAATGCTTCAATAATCACATCTGTTACTGTCAGTGATTGCTTCCATACCAATGTGGACAGTCTCTTTTGACAAAAACTACTGGTTTCATGGTATAAACTGTGTCTTCCTTCGAAATGCTACATCCAGTCCTAATCAGTATCTTTCTTAAATATGTACCAGTCTGCTACAGCCAGACTCCAGATGGATGAACTGCTCACATCAGAGCCTAGACATTCCTGTTATTCTAACAAATCCATACCACATCCAAAGTGAAATGTGTGCCCATCCTTTACCTACCTGCCTGAAGTAAAACATAAAATACTTTTGATGTTTATGCTTTAAAACCAGCTCAGAACAACAAAGCCACATCCATTGCAAAATCATTCCAGTGGAAGGGAATTATGATAAACTGGAGGGATATGCTATAAAGAATTGCATAAAGTTACAGGATGAACTACCTATACAGCAATAAAACTCAACTTTGATGGAGCACAGTTAAGACTTCAGCAGCAGCTGGGATGCTGAATCAGCAGAGAGCACTTCAGTGCAGCTAGTAATTTCTGTCTGGAGAATGAATAACACTTGCTACTTTATTACTAACAGAACTTCTTAAAATATTATTTTAGGTGTAAGCTGTGAATCCAAAGGAGATGTATTCACTCAAAACTTTCAGGTCATGTTGAGAATCAGGAGCAGGCAAGAGCTTTCTTGGCACAGTACCTTTTGGTATTGCTCTCAATCTGCATGGGTGAATGAACCAGCACTGAAGTGGTAATTCAGCATTTGCTGCTACAGAAATGCACTTAACAGATCATAAATCCACAGTGAAACTATTCTATGAGCATCTAACTTAATCTACTGTATTCACAGGGTGCTCCACCTTATTTTCTGTGCATTAATAGCGATTCATACTTCTAGTGTAAATTTAAACAAATAGTCCTTCAGTTGAGAAGTGCCAAAAAAACCCAGAGCTTAAGCTTAGAGGTTGAAAAGCAAAAATATAATTTATACAGCAGGCTTGAAAATTTTGAACACTTGTGACAAATACACTTCTGTTGCCCCTAGCTGAATTCAGATCAGCAATACCAGCAAACCCAGCAGAAAGCCCAGCCTTTCTCCCCCTTTGGTCTTTTCAAGCTGCTGGTGCCCTCAAGTTTCAGCTTTGAATTTCTCAAAGCTCCTGAAGAAATATTCCTTCCCTCTCTGATGTCTTTGCAGCTCAGGACAACCCTGACCTAGGCAACAGGGCAATCACACAGGAAGGGGAGTGTGGTCTGTCACGGATGGGAACTGTAGGAAAGTTGTCGATTACTGTCATGTCCTAGACAAAGTTTGACAGCAGGATGCCCTATAGATCTGGTTAACATTGACAGTGCTCTAAAAGAACAAGGAGAAATGGAGAAGGTAAGAGCATCATTGCAGGCAAACACACCCTGAAGCTTTAAGACACTACACAATATTAAGCCATTTGCCAATTCAAGCTCTCTTTTTGTGGGGATTCAAAGGAGAGCCTGGATAGGCATAGTTCAGTTATTTGTGAGCTACTGCATGAATGAAGAACTCAAGAAGAAATTATTATTTTCTTCCTCAAAATATGTAGGTTTGAGCTTGTTGATTTTTTTTGTGTTTGGTTTTTATTTTTGTGTTTGTTTTGTTCTTGTTTTTGTTGCTAAGAGCACAGTTTAAGTATATCTACAGTCCTGGATGCCTTCTGTGTCTGAGCAGGTCAAGTGTCCAGTGTTAGTGGGTGACACAAGTTGCTGGGCATTGCTAAAGCTGTATTCATGCGAAGGAAAAACCTGGTTCTGTTGATCTTTGACACAGCTTTGCTGTAGGCTGAAGCAGGTTTCCATGTAGAGGGGTCCTACTTTAAAGTAAAGGCATGAGGAAGAACACAACAACATTTTTCTGCTCCTTTCCTTCTTAAAGCACGTGATACCCTTGGTGTCTGCACAGAGCCTATAGCACCATGACACTGAATAAAGGATGACATTTCTCCAGAGGAAACTATAACTGCCCCAGGAAAGTCTAGAAGGAGGGAAAGTCTAATATATATGAAACAAATATATGGGGAACTGAAAACATGCAGCCCAAGCAACAGGAACATAAGATGAATAGATAGAAGAGGGAAAAGAAAGGTCAGAAGTATTAATGACTGTTGGCCACAGATACCTCTAAACCACATCTGAACTGGTCAGGCACAGTGCTTCAGAAACATGGCTTTGCTGCATCCATAGAGGTGCTGGCAGATATAGAGCCAGCCAGGGTGCTTCTTGACTACAGCACAGTTAATCATGAATGCAATGAACTAAAAGCTGGAGATTAAACACTACTACTCTGCTATTGGCTCATAGGAGGTCCTCCTTTCTTCCCTCATGATGTCTTCAAGAAATGCTGCAAGCACCCTACTCATCTCAGCTTTTTGGTTTCCTTTTTCACTTCGACAAATCCACAGACACACAACAAGGAGAGCACCCAGGCTCTCAGGTGGTCTCCAGGAATGACAGTAAAGAGCAAGGTGAGAGAAGAGACCTGCTGGAATCACAAAAGCAGAATATATTCCTACTAAAATAAAAAATCTCCAGGATAAATGATAATACTGATTAGTAGCAGCACCCTATAAGATTTTCACAGGAAAGCTCAAGAAGGTAGGTGTGCAAGGAACAAAGTAAGGCAACATCCTCTCAACTTGTTTTCAATGAAATCTGGATTAGCATCACGCTAAACACTTTAGACAGTTCTGTGGCAGATCAGCGTTGAACTAGAGGCTTAAGTTAACTGGCTGACAATCAAGCTGGAACATTAAAGTTGTGGCCATAAATGCTTCCTCTTGGGGGTGACCTTAAACCAAATGCCCAGAGCAGAGCCTCAGCTCTGCAGAACTTTACAGAAAGATAGACCCAGAAGTGAACTCAGAGAAGCAGAGACATTCCTCTGAGGAAGGCATTTCATCTTGTGCACAAAGACACTGCTGTGTTGGGGCTTTTCACACTGTGTGTTCCAGCAAGAAAGAGCACTGAGGAGTATGAAGTGGTCATTAGTGGCAAGAATTGTTCGTGTTGCCACGTAGACTTTAAAAAAACCCCAACAAATTAAGAAAGACAAGGGAAAAAACCTCCTACGCTTCCGAAGTGAACACAGAATGAAATAATTGTAAGAGAGTGGCATGGGATGCAGCCTTTTTCCATGAGTGGTTCTGAAAGATTCAGGCTGAGTGGCTGATGCCCCGTCTGCACTAAGACTTTCCATCAGTGAACACAGCCCAGGCTACATAAGCAACCCAATCTTCTGGTCATACTTCAACAGGAAAGCACAGTCTGCATGGGAGCCACATAACAGCATTTGTCACTGACACCTACTCTGTAAACTGTGTTGCATGAAGCAACCTGGATAAGGGAGCATTGTTTCTGTTCCTTTGCTCCAACTCAAAGCTGCCAGCGAGTCTTTCTTTTTTCCGGGATGCAGGAAGGACTTACAGAAGGCAGCAGAAGCAGGATGGGAGGTGAAGAAGAAAGTCTAGATAGAATAGTAAGAACAGGAAAACCAAAACAAAAAGCACTTGCAGTCTTTCACTCAAAGGCAACGACCCGTTTCTGGAAATTAGATGCATATCACTGTATGTCTCCTGAAAGGAGTTACCATATGTTCTAAAAGTAAGATATAATATTTGAGCTGTAAAAGCCAAATCAGCTTGAGAAACAGACGGCATTACAATGCTTTAGCAGAACAAGCCCCACATAACAATATGCCAACAAAGTCATTTTCTAGAATAGCACTAGGAAAATATTTGCAAAATCTGAAACTCATTCCCTAAATACAGCATCTGATTCTTCCAGGAAAATGGAAAATAAGTGACATATATGCCAGAACTGGGGAATTGTAAGTAGCTATTCATATTCTCTGATTTATTAATTTTATTTATTGCTTGCTCTTCTCTGTAAATTTAAGCATAGGTAGTGGTTTTTGGTGCTTTCATTTTAAACCTGACCTCAAACTCCTTCAGCAGCCAAGTTAAATCCTTGTTCTTCCTTGACTGCTGAAGGGACAAACTCCCATTGCCTAGCCAGGTCACCTCTGAATACTAATCACAGCTTGATAGTTTTTCGTTCTGCCCTCACTGCCTCCCAGGCATCTGTCATTATTAACGGCCTGATTTCCAGAGGTACTGAACATATAAAATCCAATGCTAAGAACCTGTGATGGTCAGGCCAGAAATGCATACTAAATGCAGACATTGTCAGAATACTAGAATTTTTATGTTGCTTTTTTAATTATATTTTCCTCACAAGTATCTCTATCGGATAGAAAATGTTTGCCTTCTTGGAAGAAACCAGCTAAAAATCATGATTTAAAAAATCAAAAAGCACTCAACTAAGGTTAACCTAAGATAGACTTTTTTTTTTTTTTAATATGACCACATATTTTTGACCACATTTGTGGTCACACAGAAAAGACCTCAAAGTACTAACACAAATACATAAAGGATGCACACAAACAACACCACTTTGTGATTTAGAAAGTCCAGGTCTCAAAGTTGAAAATAATTATAAGCTAAATCTGTAGGGAAAAAAACATTTAAATAAAAAAACATGTACCAGTTGGGAGCTGTTGAAACACACTTTACAAGAGGCGTAAGAAGCCACAAAAATTGAGTAGGAAGGTTACACTGTTTAAAAACCCAACCTGGCTTATAGGGAAAGCTTTTTTAATTTCATGTTGTAGACAGGGGAAAACAAGATCCAAAAAATTGGAGTAGCTTTGGTTAATTATTTTAACTGCAACTATTTTTGTCTGTCTTTTAGTCTACCATTGGAAGTGTTTTCTGAGGGTTGAAGGATAATCTCCATCCCTGGAAAATGTTACATCGAACTTGAATGCTTTTCTTGAATAAACACGTTCAAGTTTAAAGAGAAATTGATTCAAACTAGTTCTGTAATGTCCTGAGCTATTTCTTGCAAATCTAATTTAGAAAGACAGTGCTGAACAGGCAGGTAAAGGATCTGGAAGGATGGGAGACCCAACAGCAATTTTAAACAGTTCAGAACAAAATGATGCAATGAGCTAAATCTCTTCAATTACTCAGTTGACCAAGAACAAGTTCAGAAAACCTCACTGGTAAAAGGAAAGACGTAATGTGGTGATTCTGTTGTAAAAGCAATTCAACATACAGCATTGTGGGCCTCCCTTTTGTGCAGAAAATTGAAATTAAATTCTAAAATAAGATTTTAAAGCACTGACAGAATAAATGAGGTGGCTAGAGCAAGCAAGAACTATGTGAGGCCAGTTTGTTATGTGCTTTAATAAACTACTACCATAGCTTACTGGAAAAACCTTAAGTTGTCAGCTAAAGTAAAGCAAAGGAGGGCAATGCTGCTGTTAGGTATTCCACATACAGTCATGTTAAACATAAATGCTCTGATTCTCAGGACTCTCTCTTCCATCTAGAGCAATGCTTTTCTTCTGTAACCACTACGATAAAGGGTGGTCAGTGACAGCAGCTAAAATATCGAAAAACTTGTATTCAAAAACAAAACCTAAACCAACCTGAATAACTTTAGTCTCCAACATAAATTTAATACCTCATAAAAATCAAGTTTGGCAATAGAGAAAAAAATAATAACGTACATGAAAACACTTACTAGACTCCGTAACAAACATTTTTTTTTGCCTTGGTCACAGGATCTTGTTTTCATAATGTGTTTAGGAGCGCCTGTATCATGTTTCTGTCACCCTAACTTTTCCCCTCAAGAAACAAATATGAATATTACAGATGGTAAAATCCACATTTTCTCAAACAGGAAATAAATGTTTATATGTGGCATATAGCGAAATATATATTTCCAGAGACAATAGCTACAAGATTTAGATTTATTAGTGCAGGGCAGGAGTTTTTAATGGGAAACACATTTTTGTGGATAAGAATTTTAATTACAAAGAAACAGCATACAAATGGCTCCTTTAGATGTAAAGCAGAGCAGTTCTGCAACAGAATCAAAAGGACATGGACTCTTTTGGTGGAAAATAGAATACTGGAATAAACAGAAAAGCTTAACTCAAGTGTATGGCAGCTTAGACATTTTCCATGGAATGAGTTTGATCATAAAATGGCATTTGTCAAAATGAAGAGATTCTGCAGGAATGTGATATTTCTGCAGAAGTCAGACATAGGTCTGATGGCACTTTTCATGTTGCACCTCAGCTTGCCGGAATACCCTGATCCTGGCCACCGGTTCATAAGTTTCCAAGCTCTGTCCAGTCAAGTCCTTCTGCCCACATGCCTCATATCTCTCCCCTTCTTAAAATCATTAGAGAATTCATAATGCAGGAGTAAGAATTAGCACACTAATCTGAAAGTGGTGGCTTATGAAAGGCTGCAGATACCCAGGTTAGATCTTCGCAGTGCAAACAAACAGGGACCCAAAGCACCAGCAGTTCAGTTCTGAAAACACCAAAAACTGGCACCTCCAGGAAGAACTTTCACAGATTCTGGTTTGGTAGAAAAGGGTTTTTTTGGCCAAAGAGGCTTTCCTTGTATGACCACATATACTTAGCTGAAAGCATCTCACACTAGAAACTATTAACTGGAAAATACAGGACCAGAAGTGGCCAAAATAACAGTTTCCCAGAATTCAAAGTGGAAAGAGACACTGGTTTCATTCCCATTACACTACTGTTTCTAGCGGCAGTCTTCGTGCCTTTCTGGTATATCGACAATGAATGGCTTTCATGAAAGATTAATAAGAAAAGCAGAGATGAAACGTTTAATCAGGCTTTGTTGCTGGCTTTGGCTTCATAGGATTTTTCCCATTTTGCAGGATGCAAGTAGACCTGACCCCGCTTTATGCCCATTTTGCCTGGTAAGTGTTGGCTCTCCAGACTCACAGGGTTCTAACCAATTTGCAATTCTGCCAGGAAATCAACATACTCAAGCATCAGCTTTACTGCTATTGCCAGTAAAACCAATTGCCACTTTATTTTTTAAATAATTTTGAGAAAAATTCTTATGACCCAGCTGAAGACAACAAGAGATGCAATAAAAAACAATAAAAATCATCATTAAATGTCTAAATATTACTTATTCTTCCTCACCTTTTTATTCTTATTATTTTGAAGAGCTTTCCTTGTACTTTCTCAGTTGGTTTGCTAACATTGTTCAGCCCCACTTAATCAAATGCATTTGGAGGTCTGTTCCTCTGATTTGGAAATGGAAAGCTCTAATCAGCTTAGCCTCAAATTAATTTTATGCTTCTTTCGCTTCTGGGAGTGCACAGTCAAAGCTTTAAGAGTCCTCCGAAGTTGAAAGACTTTTCTAGCACCACAGGTACACTGGAGCCCCTTGTACTCCATCTATTACTGGAGAGGAAAATTATTTTGCAAAGGTCTAAAGTAATCTACCAAGAGATGCAAGGAAGCACAGTATTAGCCTCGTATTTCTGCTGAGTGAATGTTACTATGGTTTCTGCTCCTATGCTGCTTTGGGACTTGGGAAAGCTCTACCTCCACTCATTAAGTAATTGGGAGATTTTCTGCTGACTTAAAAGGACTTTGGGTCAGGACCTCCCAAGCTTGGCAAGAAAAGATGTCAGAGAAACGGCATGCAAAAGGAATAGCTATTTATCAGAGCAGCAACCCAGAATAAGGCACTGCTCCCACTTGAACACAGTCCCACTTTAAAAGTCTGAGTCAGGGTAGATGAACATGGGGAGGAACTTTGGAAGACAGAGGTTTTCTTCACTAAAATCAGTTTTGAGCATAATGCACCATAGGCATCCAGGAACCACAGGTGATGAGTTCACACAGGTAACCCAAAATCCCAAGTCTGCTCCAGACAGGAGCTGCCCTACTGTCCACAACTCTGTGCCAGTCACACTCCCCTGCTAACAGGCTTCGTGGTGAGGCTCTCAGCTACCTGGAGATAAACTCTGCTTCTGTTTCTAGACGAGTCCAGCCAGGCTGGCCTGCTAAACTTTCCATCTTTGACATGCTGTGAGTCTGCACGCTTCCCTCCTGAGAGTTTTAAAATGATATGCCTAAATATTATCAACACCATGTACACACAAGCCTACGCTGCCAGCACATAAATGGCAGATGCGTCTACACAGGCTGACAATTGATTTACTCATAATTTGCAACCCCTTCCAAAGGAACTAGATTTCCTAACAATCAATGAGAAAATAACCTTGTTAGCAAATAAGCCAAGGTTCTTTTAAATTAATCAGTTCTTTTTCATCCAAACAGTACAGATAATGAAAGAGATGATGACATTTTACATGACCTATAAAGAGTAGAGTTTCTATTTTAGGCTCTCCTTCATAAGGGTGCCAGGATGATTATGTTTTGTTTACTGGACAGAATAATCTCTTATTTGTTAAGGCTCAAGTGTAATTTTATACAGTACAAAATTCTATTTTCTATTGTCTTAATTATCATCTGGAGGGTTGAAACATGAGATGATGGCACAGAACAAAATAAATATTAATGTATTCTATCTGCAATTTAAAGAGAAAGGACTTAGAGCTTTCTTTTGCTCATGTGCTTAACATGCCACATCAGACTACTGAATTATATCCCATTTAACTATTATTGTTTCTCTGAGTAGTGTGAAGATAACAGACATCAACCTTTTGTAGGCTCCCTACACTTCCAGCGGTTCAAATACACAACCTTTTCCTCTAATTTCCTTTTATGTTGTTTGCTAAGAAGTTTGAAAATATCTCCTGCTTAAAACGGTGGGCAAGGCTACAACAGTGTTTTTAAAGCTCTTTATAAGACGCCTTTATCACGGAGAGCACATTCTTATGTCAGTGTGAAGGCACAGGCAGCTGGAGCGTGCCTTGCCTCTCATGTAACTCATCTGCAAGCTAGTAGCTAGTGAATTCAGAGCCTAAGAGGAAAAAGTATCCTGAGGAAGGGGTGGGGTGGGATAAAGTCTGAGATGGTGAACAGTTCACAGTGACATCAGTGGGTTTTCTACCTTCCTAAAGAAAAAACAGAGGGAGATTAGTGTGCTGATTTTTAATTCAAACGAACAATCATAATAGATGGCCTGACTAGTTCAGAGTGATATCAAAACTATCAATAGTGACTGAAAAGGACAGCACTTCGATGCTTTAGCAGGGAGGTGACCAGATGATCTCTAAAGGCCCCTTCCAACTGTTCGATTCTGTGATACAATGCTCCATGATTTAATTCTTTTGCAGTTTCCTCCTGTTATACCAATGCTGACCTTTCTAGGTGCAAAAGATATGGGAGAACTGAAAGATTTATTCTCCCTTTTCTCGAGGAAGAGGGGGAACTAGGTTGCATTTTGTTCTGGGGGCTTTTTCAGCTCCATACACAGTGTTAGAAATTAAAATAATTAACAAAAATCAAGAGAGAGGAATACCAATTAGTAGAAGGTTGGTTTCTAATTTTGAACTGATATGACAGTCAAGCTGTACTGACATTAAAAAAAGTAAAAAAAAAAAAAAAAAAAAAAAAAAAAAAAAAAAAAATCTGTATTTCAGGGAGAGAAATTTAAGTTGCCTGAAGACACATAGAAACAAAATTTTCATGGCTTAAAAAGATAATTCCTTTTAAATTTTGTTTTAATTTAAGGTTTGACTTGACTCCCAAGAATTCCAGAGGTAACTGCAAACACAACAATGACACTCTAAGAGATCTTTTTCCCCTTATGCTGTTCCGTGTCATGACTATTTTAAGACCAGGCTTATGTGCATCTAACCAACAACTGCATCATAGGTTTTTCTCTTTGTGGTTCTTTTTCTTTGTTTTTACTGCTCCTGCAAAATCCCCCAAATGCCTAATTCTGCTTTAGCAGCTCCAAATTCAATCAAGTGGATTAACTTTATGCCCACCTAAGCAGCAGTCAGAATATAAAAACATTCATCAGCACAGGATTTCTGTTGCAAGTCTAGATTCACTGAGGGACAAGACAAAACAAAGACAGCACTGTACACACATTGTGTCACCATTAGGATAGTCCACCTGCAGCAGGAACATTCACCATCTCAAAGCTCCCCTGAAGCCAAAGGGCCACAGTCTCATTAGACTAATAAAACTACTCTGCAATATATTCAATGGGTAGATTTACAGCAATTAAAAAGTAAGAGACGTATTTTAAAGGTATTAAAAGTTTGAGGAAACCCCTCCAATAAACCACATAAGAGTGTGAATTAGGTGCTCATAATCACCATCGCTCCACTCAAACCCAACAGGAGGCAAGAGGGGATGGGTTTGAGGTGCCCCACAGCTCCAGTTTATGGTGCAAGGGAGGTTTCTGAGGGTTTGCAATGGTCTCTCCCAGAACCAGTTGCCTCTGGGACACCAGCACTTCACTCAGGATCAGAGCCCTGAGCGTTTCCTTCCATGGCCAGCAGCTCCTCTGGAAAACTCTGTACACTGTCCTGCCAATATCACACAAGCTTAAAACTGCAGGTCACCATCACCTGTGTGAGAGCTCATAAACAAAAGTCCTACTACATTTCCAAACTGTTTAAACGCACAACAGCATGTGCAGAACCGTATCTTCTGCTTACAGGATAACACAGGACATTCATAGTTGAGCACCTACAAAAACCAATCAATACCTGTGTACGTGCATTGCCATTTCCTACAATCAAAGAATAAAGCTACTCAAAGGCATCTATCTAAAAATAAATAAATGATGGAATTAACAGCCAAAGAAAATACAACTGAGAACGCAGTTAAGATGACTGAGGTAAACTGACAGCAAAATATATCTGATAAATGACGAAATCATAATTTGTAGCAGATTAGTGTCTACTGAACAGAAGGGCTGAAGAACACAAACACTCCAGTGTGATAGCTATAAATCAGAGTTTAATGAAATGATAAGCTATTTATGCAAAGCATTGATGGCTATGGCAATTCATTTGCACAAAGTGAAAATAGAGTAGAAATTTGTCAAAATACAAATACAATAGTGACCTATTGACACAGGCTCAAAATGTGAAGGGGAGAATCAAATTCAGGACACAAGGGCTACAATTACTGCAGTGTTCTTGTAACAACATTTCTCTCTTTAGAGTGTGATTTTCCACCAAAAGGCAGATCTAAAAAACTCATTAACACGAAGAAAAACAAATCAAACATTGTTGAAAAGGAGGCAAGAAACAGGCATCTTATAATTTGAGTTAAGATTTCCTGCCAGAGAATGCCCTTATCTTTCCAGGCAAAGTAGCAAAGTGATTTTGCAGGAGAATATAATTGAGAAATACAGCACACAAAAGGGCTGCTTATATGCCTACCTCAGTGGAAGATACAGAGTAGAAATAAGTCCTCTGGACAAAAACGAGTATTGCACATCAAACAGTGTTGCCAAGTGTCATTGCTTATCTATGAAATATCATGTTTAAATCTGCTTCTAAGGAAAGTCACATTACTTACCCAGTTAAAAAAAAAATAAAAAAAGGTATTTAATTTTATCTTACTACGCTTATGATACACTAAACATATCCACACCAAAGCAAAAGGAAGTACTTGTTACTGATCTGGTTAAGACATTGGTTATTTTAACCAACGAGTTTCATTTTGAAAGGATTTGAGCAGCTTTACTGTCCAGCAGACGTGAATATTTCTGTGCTTGTACACTATTTATAGAAGTGCATGAAGCAGAGCACCACTGCAACACCAAAGCACAGGCCATTACTCTCACTGGCTTTATCACATGGACAAACTAACGCAAGCTAAACAAGGTGTACACTGCTCTCAACCCATCTAACTGACTTTTTTTTCCCCCCGATACATACACACAATTTTATTTCTTCTAAAATACTCTGCTTTCTATAAGCAACACAACAAATTGTTTTGATCTTCCTGTGAACAGAAGATGAATGGATTAGTTATTCTCTGTGTCCGAGAGCAAACATCTAATAAAAGCTTTTGAACAACATGTTTCAGTAAGAATTCACCTTTTACTTCAGCCTGATTGCTTTAAGAAAACTGTGTTCAATACTGCAAGCAATACAGCTCAGACAACAAAAGGAATTACTAACATCAGGAGAAGGTTGACTTGACTTGGTAACAAAGAACTAACCTGGGACTGTTAAATGCATACATGCAAACATACACAAATGTATTAACTCATTTATTTAGGATCATCTTTTGTTTCTGCATTAAAGAACATAAAATGGGTGAAAGGACTACAGGTGCTCAAGGGGAAGACAAAAAAAAAAAAGATATCTGACAGGTTTCAGTTCAGTTCTTCTATCGGCTATTCCAGGAACTTACTAATTTCAAAGGAGTTATGTCTGCATAAACTAGAGGAGAATCAGAGCAACAGTGTAAGCTGTCTGCATTAAAGACAGCAGCCTGCTGTGGTTGTCAGTATAAGAAAATCATACATCACTGGATAATGTCTTCTACAGCTCTTCCCTGAATTTCTCACAATGATTTTCTCCTCTTCTGCATTTTACAGCTTAAAACTCTATAAAGCTTGCCAACTCCACCTTGGTTTTTCCCTCCTGGTAAATCATTAAAAATGACTGAAATATTTCTTTGCAAATGAACTCTATGCCATCCCTTCAGCTCCCATTAAATGCTATTGTGAGTATTATGCACCCTGAAAATGGAAATCATACCCAACATCCTCCTCATCCAAGCACTTCATCTAACCAAAGCAGCAGGCTTGATATTAAGCACATTCCTGATTTCACAATGGATCCTCAATTAAATATCACTGAAAACATTTTTGAGTTATACATCAAATATGGTATGTGTCACAATGTTGTGGGGGAACTGAAAAGAAGAAAAAAAAAATGAAAACAGCATGGCTTGTCATCACTTCCATAATTTAATTGAGAAAATACTACAGAAATATAAAACTGAATGGATGAGGTTTTAGGAAGACAAGGTTCTTTTTATTCACTATCTACGGTTTAGATAGAGCAGAGTGGCAAGAAATGATAATGGATAAACACCTTAACTTCATGGAGGTCCTTCAGTGGTTCAAGTTTGCCCCTTTAGCCTGCTGTATAAATTTTAGAGAGTTCCAGCCTATCAACTGAGTGACTGCTAATCTTGTGGAACCTTTCAGGACCACAAAATCTCCTTTTACTGGTATGCTTCAAACGTCATGTTCCTCTTGCTAAACATGATAAAATGGTCCACAACTCAGGAGAAAGATTTCTTGCTGTTTAAGTACGCAGTGACTACAGAAGTAAATGACAGAAGGTGTGAGAGAGTGATACAAGTACATGATGAGGAGGATAGACAATCTTTAAATGGAAGGGACAAGATGGGGTTTTTTTTAAACTATATTTCCCCCCCCCCCCTTTTTTTTTTTTTCCTTTTTTTTGTCTGAAAGAGAATGGATCTTTTCCAAATACTCAAATTATCCTACTTTTCAACTTTTTGTGCCTTTATTTTCTTTACCAAACCCTCCTGTCTGCTCCAATGAGAAGTTCTGTGAACCACCAGCCATCTTCCAATATAATTCCTGCAGTACCAAGCACCTTGAACCTCATATGACACCAGTAGCAATATCCACAATAAATATGTATATATGCTACATGCACATAGTTACATCCTTTTCTTCTGCTTGAGAATATAAATTTATCTTGGTGGCAGATTTGTATTTGATCTAACTTCTCCAAAACATAACCAGACATATCAGGAATAACAAGGGTCTTGAGAAACCCAAATAACCACTGACATGCATCTTCTGGCAACTGAGCAGAAGTAGTCTAATTCTTTCATTCCAGGCCAGTACCAGACCTGATTGTCTGCTTTGCTATACAGAACGTAAAATAACCCCAAAGAGCAGCAAATGTCAAGAGTTACTGTTACTACCATACCTAAAGTGCAGAACAAAATAATTTCCCATCAGTTCTGCTATGAAGGGAGGACAACTCTAGGATTGTAACTTTCATGCTGAATAGCATCACTGAAATTAAAGTCAATTCAAAGTAGAACCATCTAATAAAACAATGAAGGGAAAGCAAAAAAGTCTGCCATAGCAATGCAAAACAGCAGGCCATGCAAACTGGATGAGGCACCAAAGAAGAATGTGTTCCAGTCTTAACACTGCAGCAGGTGGCTAAAATGGCTGAAAAGCTTTTATCCTCTTTGTTGCAACTTATTTAAGATCCGAGAGCATCTTGAGCTACTTATTAGCTGCAGTCAAAATGCTGCTAATAAAAGGACACAGAAAATTACTAACACAAGTTTGAAACTTTTTTCACATTGTAGGATTCAAGTCACATCTGTTATTTCCTTGATCAAAAAAACCCAACCCTTACACCAGTACGTTAAGCTCCCATTTTTTTAATATATATGCATGTGTATCTTAAAAGATACTGGGATTATGATTTGTTGTGTAGTCACATCTGTAATGTACATTGTGGAGGTTAATGCAACATATTCTTGGGTGTACTTAATTTAACATATAAAAAATTCTGATTCAGAAGGATACAGAGAATGCACACACAGAGAAGAGGAGGAGACAACAACACACTCGTGGCCACTTGATTCCCTCACCAAAGAACTCTTACCACTCTTGGCCTTGGAAGAGACAGTGCAGTGAGCAGCAGGGCTACAAGCAGTCAGAAAGCACTCAGTTAGGAACTGTTGGGGGGCACAGATCAGTTCTAAAACATTTTGTGAACACATTCTTCCATTAGATTCCATCCTCTCGGTGTGGTTTTATCACACAACATTATAATGATTCATTATGCTATAAATTATTTTGAGACCAAAGACTAGGACTGTGCATTGAAATGCACAGGGTAACCATGAAAATCTCAAAATCTGTCAACAAATGAAGCTCATTTAGAAGAAATTGAATACAAAGGGCAGCTATGAAACTGCACAGTGTAGAGCAGCAGGGAATTGGTGCTATAGCATGAACTTGAAAGTAACTGTCAATTTAGCATTTCTCATGACTGAAAGCCATACAAACCCTGGGGTCTCGAGGCCAAGCAGAGCTGTCTGTCTGGGATGAGAATCCAACCTGACCACATTGTTACCAGGTTCAGTCTGCAGCTAACTGGGAAGTTGTTCATGGAGCTCTGGCATGCTATGGCTGGTAAGGGTAGGGAATAAATTAAAATAAAGATTATGTCTTCTCTTTTTCACACAACCCCATATTTTGCTTGTCTACATAGCTAACTAAATTAAATAAACCGGAGGCAAAGTGGAAAGCTAGAAAATTCATCTAAGTAAAACATACTAAAATACTCCCAAAACAAGCATTGTAATTGTAATTTTCCCCCTCTACACGACCAGGAAGGAATCACTCTCCATCTGCCTCTGGCATGACAGCAGAATCCTGAAAATGCAGCCAGAGATGTTCACTGCTATTGTAAACTCAGTATTTCTGACCATTTGTCTTTTTTTACCACACAGATTTGAAGTTTTAGGCAGTTCAGCTGCCTGTTTTGGTCACCCAAAAACTTACAAGAGTTCTCAAGAAGTCATATTGGAATACAATAGCACTGCTATACTGTTATTAACCTAACTGATTGTGTAGCTCTACATTATCTAACATACCCTAGCAGAAATTCATCACATTTTTAAAGAAAAGCCATTCATCCCCTTTCTTTTGCTAGAACAAATCTGGCCACTTCTCAGAATAAAAACAGGCCAAGATAGATCCAAACTCTTTGAAGATATTGATTCATAGCCTATCATCTCAAAGACTTTTTTTACTTGCAATAACCTTCAATAAAACTTACTTTTTTTTTTTTTTTTTTCCTGTAATGCAAACTGTTGACTTCTGCATTGCAAACACTCAGTTTCCCACATTTCATTCACTTTATTGTAGGCAAGGGGCTTTGTCCTACTGAAGCACTGCTGGGAATGCTTTGGTTGTCATTCTAATTCACTACCAGTTGCAAGAGAAGAACCACTGTTTTTCCAAAACAAAAGGTAAAAACCACTTTATAGTTTCTGGGTAAGCAGGTTAAAGTTGGACTATAAAAGTTTTAAAGCAATGGCATCTATTTACACTAGAAAAAGTACCATGGATTTGAATCTAGGCCACCATTACACATGCACTGGTATTCTATTTAATATTCTTTTCATGGCACTTCTAAGTACATTTGATCTCTTTGATAGCTCCTTGGCAGTACTTTTTCATTAGAATCATTATCTAAAAATCTCTTAATTTTTGTTTTAATACACAGAAACTTATTGTGAAGCTGACTTAAACACTGATAAAGCCACTTGGAATAAGGAACACAAATGCACTAATCTCCACAAATTCTACCTTCTGAATGCAGCTTTTTGAATTGCAGATTAGGTGAAATAGAGATGACTAGGAGTGCACAGGTATTCTTGGTCAGTGATGGAAAGTTACTTCCCTCCTTCCCTAGTAAAGATTGCACGTTAAACAAGCCAACAAGGATCTTCAGTCTGCAATTAATAATTAGGTTTGCTTACATGTTCACTTGACAAAAGAATTACAGGCTATGAATGAAGAGAATAATCTTCCAAGCTGAATTTATTAGTAGTGTTTTGTTTAATGGTGACTTTTCTGGATCTCAAATCCAGGATTTTCATCACTTACTTGTCACGTGAGTTAAATCTGTAAAAGAAACAAATCATATCATACTCCAGAAAATGCAAAGGATCTAATCTGACAGATGCATTATCCAGGAGACCCGCTTCTAAAAAATTTGCTCTTCTGCAACCTGGAAAGAAGGGAAGAAACCAAGTTCCTGAGATACCGAGGTTAGAGTCACATCCAAGTCATTGGACTAACTATGCTATGACTCATTTTAAATTGCTTCCACTTAGCTTCACCCTTGGGTTTTACTACAAGACACAACACTTTCTGATATTTGGCACTGACTGTCAATTCAAATTAGATTAAACTGTAACAACAAAGTCTGGGAGACCCTGTCTAGGAAAACATAAAAAAGTATAGACTTGAAAAATAAATAATATTCTGCTGCCCAGGGTGGGAAAAGCAGAACTGTCATCTGCTAGAACAGAGATAAATTAACATGGCTCTATCAGAGGGTCCAATATAGGACTTGGTATTATGTACAGTCTCAGGATATCTTAATAGCTTCCTGCTCTCCTAGAAGCTTATAGCCCAGCCCAAATTCCACACACATAATTCTTCATCCTACATAACGAGGTGATTGTTGCATCATTGACAAATGTGGAATAAAAAAAGGCAGTTTTGGTTACGAAATATGTTAAACAAGAATCAAAAAATTATTAAACTCAGGGAACAGGAACACGAGAACTAATTTACTTTGCATTCATGAAATGTTAAGTCATTTACATAGCAAGTGCAGAAATATCTCTCGACAACTATGGCAACATCCTGCCTTTAAAATCTCCGAATCCTGTCCTTGGTCTCCCTGCCCAGATGTTCTCATGTGAAAAGAATTAAAGCTGGAGTCCAAGTACTGATAGAGTGGAAAAGGTGAAGTGTATGAAAGAGAAACTAAGCTCAGATATCACAAACATCAGTAATTTAACTGACAAAGAACATTGTTGTTGCATAGTGATCCATGGGTAATAGCTGTTTACTACAACTCAAGACTTACAGAAATATCTCTTTGTCAATTTAATGATTTTCACTGTTGTGAAGAACTGGAGCTTAATGTTAGAGGATATCTACATCTGACTATGCTGCTGTTAGGTTTTAAAGATACATAGAAAAAAAACACCACACTAACATTCTTCAAAGCATGACACAAAATCTTCCTTTTAGCAAAAGCAGAAATGTCATTCTGGGAAACACTCTGCAACAAAGCAACCCTATCTCTACATCGCCTTAAAAGCATTAGAAAGTTCATTTAGCAGGTGTACCTGGGACTCCAGCTGTTCTCAAACTTACAGTGCAGCAGCGCCCAGGGATGCTCCTGTGCCCTGGGCCATGACTGTGTTTACTATTAAGCTGTTAGAAGGGTCCCTGGCACAAATTTGGCCTGTGCCTACTATCATTTTCCCATGCAATCCCAAGCACAGTTTGAGAGTTGGCACCGTTTCCAGTCCTATGGGAATGTTTTGGAGGTTAAGAGACTTTTAATGCTATGGATGTGGGTCATTCTGTACCAGCTGGCCTCACTGCCTGAAACATTCACAGGCACATTGACTAGCACAGAGGTAACCTCTAATACAATATTAATGGCAAAGTAAACATTATTTGTTAGGGATTTTTTTTCCCCATTTCCCACCCCCCCAAAAAAAAAAAGTTCTTGAGACACTTCACAACACTGAAAGCTAGGATTTTTTTTTTAAACACATTCTGAGTTTGTTCAGTGACAGCCGTTTCCAGGATTTCTCTCTTGCAATGTCCTAGAAATTCAAGCTAACTAAACAAAAGCTTGTATCATTCAAAGTGCTCTGATAAATAGCTGCTGAAAACTTCAATGCCTCTGATTCAGAGAGCTTACAGAAGCAAAGGCATTTATATTCTGAAGCTACATTTGTAAATTGTAGAAGCATCATACCGTGACAACAATCTTATAGGATAAAATAATCTTTAATAACAGGGAGAGTAAGTCTATATTCATGCTTCTTGCTTCTAACAAGCATCAAAGCTGACTCTCCATGTGACTCAACAGCAGCCTCTAAGTACTAGATTTAGAGCCGTAATGCTGCAAACCCTCACATATGCGAGCAACTTGGCACAGACAAGCTGCCACACATAACTACTACTTATTAGTTTCCCTTATCCCAGTCCTTCACGATACTCTTTATGGACATATCTTACATCTTAATATACCCTATTATTGTCAGTAGTGCTCCCTGCAGAAATCTGCCCAGGAGCAATTTGCAGGATGACAGCATATTCAGCCACATTAAACTGAGTAAATCTATTCTAGATGGAAAGAATTTCCAAATCCTGCATTCTCTGGGTGGACTGCACTACAGCAGAATACTTCTGAGCATGCAAGAGCAACACAAATGGATGTGTACATGGACAAACATCACAAGAACAGTGGAAGTCACTAGGTTCACTTTAGACTGGTAAGCAGACACAGAAGAGTGATGTGTTGTGCACCAAATAACTCGGTGGCTTTGGCAGAACCCTAGCAAGTATCCTGTGCTCTTGGCCATGCTGCTCCCCACAGAAGTGTGCCTCCCTCCTTGGCACCCTCCATCGGGACACATCAGCTCCTCCAGACCACAGCCCAAACACAAAACTAAGTTCAACCTTGCCTGAAAGATTGGAGGTATCTAAAGGGGATCTAAATTTCACCTCAGATAAATTTCAGAATCTGGAAACTAGGCTACTGCAGGGCTTTTAGTAGCACTGTTGTTCCTGGAGAACACCTCCTTACAATAGAGGCAGCTACAGAAAAATCAAATGGCTTTTTTGCAGCCTACCCATGAAAAGAAGTGAACCGCGGCAACAAAGAGAAGAACTTATTACCATGGTTATTGCTGCTATTTCTAGACAACGTGAATGGGCCTTTTAGGCTTTCATGAGAGAATTTACAGACTCTGGGGCAAGCACACTTAGTAATTGCAGTTGCATTCTGCCACTTGAGTATTTTTGGCAATTGAAGTGTCAGAAACCATTTGATAGAAAAATGTCTCCACATCATTAGTGCCAGCAAGGAGGATATTATGTGCCGAAGTATGATGTGAAAAGTACTTCGGCTTTTACAAGTGAATCTTCTGCAGCTTGTGGATTTCAAACCCCGAACACTTTCCTGGCCCTTTGCAGGACTAAACTTTGAGGTTGTTACATATGCTATCAGGTCTGTCAAAGAGCTTTTTGGTTCTACACAGCAAAATATTAGAGTTCTTCATTCAAATCCAATTGCTGCCTTACCTGCCCCCCACCAAACAGTACAAAATTTCTTATCTACCATAGCCCTTCTCAGCAGATCACTCCAGCCTCTGTTCTCTTCTGTTTAGATCTCTTCCTACCTCTAACAAAATATTTTTATTTTCAAAACTGCAGCTCTTAGTGAAGTCAGTAGGAGCTACAAGATGTTCAACATGTTTGAAAATTGGATTACTGAAAAAAAAGAGGTTCTGGAAACACACTGAGAAATTCTACACTGCCAAATTAGAAAATAAGTAAAATCAGATTAATTTTATAGCCCTCTAGGATTCTTTTCAGATTTCAGTGTTTCTCCTTTTTCTTATGATCCTTATTAAACCAAATTATTTGCCTTTTTTTTTTTTTTTTTTTTAAACACATAAAAAGCAGTAATTCCAACTATGTGAAGTTTCCTCAGCTTGAACATTCAGTATGTTTCTCAGCATTTAGGTACCAGCTCTTTTCAATTTCAAAGTTTCTAATTACATTGGAACCATAAACACATTTGTCAAGATTTATGAATCAACAGATCTCCACTCTGAGGAATTGATGGTTCTAACCACAAAGAAACTGCCCATCTTCATTTTACATACTGTTTGTTCAGTCCTTTCACCTCGGTTTTGCTTAATTTCTCATCTGCTCCATAGCTTGTGGACTAAAAACAATTTTCTTTTAATGAGCGCGTGCATTCAGCAGTGAGTTGTAGGAGTTGTAATCAAGCAGAAACACATTCATCTCCATGTTTACTCTTGTAAGATTGCAGATGAGGAAAATAGGTGTTTCAGTGGATTGCTTCTGCTACCAACTACTCATATTTTGTCTAATAAAAATCACACGAGGAAAAAAATAGCAATTTTGCCCACTTAAAATTAAAGTGCATATATTATTAAATCAATTACACATTAAATAAGTACCACTACACCTTTGAATAAGAAAGACAGAACAATGACTGATTTTGCACCTGCCTACCCTAGGAATTTGGGAAAGCAAGTGATACTAATGTAAAATGAACAGATATGCAAAATTTAAATGGTTCCAAGAAAGGAGATTTAGCCACTGGTGATTACACCTGCCACTGAGTCGCACATTACAACTTCCATCCATTTTCTGCTGACAGTGATTGAACGCAAGGTCTCTAGCAGTAACTTTCTAAGCTGAGGAAGTTTAGTGTTTCATTTAAGTATGTTTTGAAGCAGCAAGGTTTTCTACTGTGTGTGTTTATCACTACGGATAACACAGTGTTCTTCCGAAGGAAAGATGCTGTCTTGTGCCAGTGGGATGAACAAGTCTACGGTTTTGCTGCCTTAGAGGATAATTTTTGCTAGAGGAACTAGATAAATGAGCCAGGATGTCTAGGTTTGATAGTCCGTTCTGTCTCAGACTTCTCGCATACAGTTAATCTCCTTCAGCTTTAGCAAAATGCAGATAATGCTATTTCCTCCAGATTCCGCCTGTCTGAGCTGGTGAGCACTCAGAGGCAGACCTGCTCACTGCTGATGCCCCATGTGTTCACCACAGTCGTTCTCCAGCCAGGCTGGTTAGTGAAGCACAGCCAGCACAGACTGTCCTGATGCCAATTCCCCATCCTCACTCCTGCTTAAAATGAAGGTATATTTCCTTGAGAGCTCTGCTCCACCACATCCCACAGATGTTTTCAACAAGCAAAAAACTTCCTCCGCAACCTCCAAGGCATGGAATGCTACTGATTTTGCGTGGCCATCACTGAAGCATATGCTGCAAGTCGTTTGGTTGTGTGCTTGGGGGGAGTGCAGCACCTCACTTTTAAAGCAGCCTGAGAAACTTCAGTGACATCAAATATATAAATAAGCTACAAAGATGGTTAAACATTTCAGGGTGTGTACAAAGCCATGCAACACTGAGACATACAATTCATGTGTACATGGATACAATTAAGTTTGGTTTCCGGAAAAATAAAAAGACAAAATTAAAACACAGTGCTGACTGAAGCTCCACCAAGATTAGATTTTAAGCAGCAGTGGATTGAATCAAAATACATAATTCACAGTTTCTTCCTAATCCATTTCAAAGTGAAATATTAATCAACAGAAATATTTCATTCCAACAGTTATTTCTGTTTCACAGAAAAAGTACATTTTATACCTCTCCCTTTTATTACTTTGCAGAGCTGTGAGGCACAAAAGCTCTCATTGCCAGCTTACAGACTTTGCTTAGGCCTATACTAAGCACCTTCAAAACCAGACTGTAAATCACTCTAAGTTTGAAATTGGAATAGAAATGAATTTGCCTATAAAAGCAGGGTATCTTCTGTACATTTCAAACCTTAAATTGCAAGTCGGGATGTTGCACTGGAATTTTTCAAACTCAGATGAGATTATGTCTTTGTTACAAAATTTGATCTTTTCCCAACTCGAATTTATCAACTCAAAGGCCAACATATGCAAAGTAGTTCAGGCTAAATTTTAGGCTTCTTCCTCATCCTTAAGAACCAATCTTAATTCACCTGTAAATAGCAGAGCCCAGCATCATCCCTAGGCTTTATTTTGAGTTAGTTACCTTGGAAAATATACAGCCAGAGTGCTGGAAAAACAGAGGCTAATATCTGACTTAAAACCAGGATTACCATGCCAGAAGCTTCCACTGAATTTCCCTTCTTTAAGGACTATGGTTCCTACATGCCCTTTTCTAAACATTTTTTTAAAGCATTCTCACCTATAAGTAAGATCTTCGTAGAATTTCTACAATCATCAAATGACAGTTAAGTCCTTTTAAAATCCTCCCCAACTCTTTTTATGTTCATGGTAAGACACATCCTAAGAATTGTCAAGTTATGTTTCATGTAGTCCTGAGAGAAGAAAAAATTGCCAGATATTTTCAATGATTTTATTAAGAGTTCTCCAGACTGATACACAGTCAAACTCTTCCCTTTGTCAAAATAAGATACGCTGCTTGCTGTTACCAACCTCCAGAAAATAATGGATGAGACAGAATTTCTACTGTTCTATGTTTGCAAATCACATGTGGGGCTAATATTGTGCAACCCTAGGCAGGCTTGAAAGATAAACTGCAATTTTTAATGTACTGCCATCAGGTTTTCACTGAATACCCTCCTCAGACTCTAGAAACAAATGACTCTTTGTTTGGGAGCATTGTGATCAATTGGGATGGCTGTTCTGTGGCTATTTCAGCTACGCTGTCTGTGTGCTTTGCTGAGTACATGGCTTTGAAGAAAAGACATCTGTAACTAAGGAGAAATAGCTGATTAAGTGCCCTCTCTCACACTAGCATGCTATTATTTATCTTGATAAACAGCCTCTCCAAGGAGGGAGAAACAAGCCAGCCGTGCTTCCAGCACACAACTCATGCAGGGCTGGGCTCAGCACTGTGCCTGCACCTCTAGACCCTGCTCCTGGCTGCCATCTCACATTGTTCTTTGCCCACAGCCACTGACAATGAAGCCAAGAGTTGGCATATCCCATCATGTCAGTCCACTGCTGTGGGTCCACAGCTAGGTGTGAGAAGAGACGTTACAAATTGCCCAAACTACATCAGCTTTTTTACAAGCTAAATGCAATTGAGACAGTCCAAAATATGAAGAATGCACACAGCTCATCTGAAAACGTAATTTCTACATCTTGGCTCTGTCTTTCTGGCTAGACACCTGGAAACTCTTCTCGAGGGGGCATGCAGTGGGGCTGGCTAATGTTTCTGGCAGCACTGGTGGGAGAGAAAATGAACTGCAGGCAATGGTCCAAAAAACCTCTGCCAGCACTACTCTCCCTTGCCAGTCTCGTGCTGGTGCTTTCCCCAACCTTGGTGCAAGACAAAACCAAGCACACACAAAGAGGTATGGACCTGCAGCAGTGCCTCAAGCTCACAACATCTCTATTGCTGCACTCTACGAAATGATGTTAAAACAGAAAAAAGCCGCACTTCAAAGAAGATTGCTCAAGAGATATTGGACCTGCCTTTCTTACACTTTTCAGGTTTCAGTTTCCATCCCTTTGCAGCTCGGGTATCTTTGGAGAAACCATTTGTGCATTGTTGCCCACAGGCATTATGGAAGATTATGGCAACGTGGAGGGATGATCTGAACAAGCCTGGCCAGGGCCTGGCCCACCCAGCTGTGGCATAAAGGACAGCAGTCACCAAGAAGATGTCTTCCATTTCCTGTCAGGTACAAACCACATGCAGAGCTGCAGCCCACAAGGAGTAGGCCCAGCAGAATTCTCTATGTGGGGCACAAACAGCATTTTTCGCCATTTTCAGCAGTGAGATGCATCACACTGTGTTCTGTTTAGGGACCACAGAAGAAAAGTGTGAACGATACTTATTTAATGACATCATCTTCCCTAGTTACTAATCTTATCTGACTTCAGGCCAATTACTAGCAAAATCCTTGATGTGACAAATGTGCCATAGACTCTTGTCACTCCTTCAGGTAGAGCTAAAAGTAGCAAACACACATGAGAACAGGGCATTCGGCAGAATAAAACAGCCTTGCTGTCAAGAACAGCAGCCAAACAGAGCAGGCTCGCTCTGCAAAAACCACATTACAGCCGTTGATTTCCAGATAGACCACTAAAGCCAACTCAAGTTAATAGGGTAACAAACTCTTTTAATTACTAATTAACTGCTCAGCCAAGAAGCCTGATTTGGTGCACCTGAAATCACCATGAAAAACATGAAGTCCAAATATATTCCAGTACCTCAAAAACATAAACAGTGATGCTATGCCTTTAAGTCACAGAACAAGGTGTGAAAAGATAACTGTTAACAGAAGTAACTGGGCTTAACTTCCCACTCTGTCCACTGCAAGTGACGGTAAATGAAATTACCAAGAGCTGCCTACCCAGCCAGCTACCACAGCTCAGCTGTTGAGCCACAGTCACAAATATAAGGCTAGTATCGAGTCAGCCAGATGACACCCACCATTAAATGTTTAGCTCCTGGCACAGGAGAAAGCAAGCTATAATGCTTTCTGAAAATAGAGAGTAATATTATGCCCAAAAGAAGGAGCACAGGGACAGAGGTAAGTGCTTTACAGAGGCAAGCATCAAAATGCAGCATTAGATCAAAGTTTTCAGTCCATATAACACATAGTCCCACAGTATGGAAGAATACCAGCTCACAGCTGCTGAGCTCCTCTGCTGTGCAGGATTTATATTTCTATCAAAAACTTTTAGGCATCCATAAATCAAGAGAGATTGGAATGAAAAAAAATCCCTGAATTAGACCAAACCTCTAGTGTTTGTTAATTTAAGTTCCATTTTCTCAGCCACTACCCTAATTCAGAGACTGCCATCAAAAACACTGTTTCATTTATCTGTGTCTTGCTTCAGATTTTCTTAATGTACTTAACTACAATCTCTCACACACAGAGTGTGGTTTGGATAAATCCTGTAATCTAATCAATCAGCTAATCCCACTGCAAGCCAAAAAGGGGGTGGAAGGGGGATGGGGGGAAGCAAATCCTAAAACTTTTCATTTCATATTTCTCTCAAAAATACATCAGCACCTAATGGATTGCTAAATTCATGCACAAGTAAATTACCAGCAGATAATTAAGAATTAATAGCCTTCTGTGATCAGAGGTTGCTATTCATAATGAGCTGACAGAGATTATAAAAGAAGGCTTTTTCTATAAAATAAATTGAAATACAAATGCTTCTACACCACACTGTGTATGAAAAACTAATAATGAATATCAGAAATGAAATCGCATTTACTTATTCCCTCCATGGCATATGAGAATTTTAAGCAAACTGTAGCCTTATTTCCATATTTGTTTGCACTGACTGCAACATTACAACCTTGTTGTTGTTAGCCTCAGCCACGAATGCTAAATGAATCAGTAACGCCAAAGAATGACTTCAGCGGTTTCTCATTATAAAGCTGTTATCTCAGATATCCAAGATGAGATTGTACACGGAAAGAAGTGTAGGGCTCACCCATACACACCATGCAAAACCCCATCTAATAGGTTTACAGATAAACGTGTAGATACACACAAGGCACACAGCATAGCTAGTACCATTTCATATCAGAAAGATTACCAAGAAGCTCACTAATGCACCTTTAAAGTTAGTTGTGTCAGGCTTCCTCTGCAGGCCAGGATCACACGTCAAGACCTTCACACCAGACAGCAATGCTTGGCAAGGCCCACCCCTGAACCCAGGCAGCTGTTCTGCATCAGCAAATACTGGTAACACTGCCAACACCTCTGTGAACTGCTTTTGCTCATACAGGTTGAACCGTGTCCAGTGAAGTACTGCATCTCAAGAAGTGACAGACCCTTGGAAAATGCAAAATAAATCAGCTCAGCTTTAACGACACCTCAACAGTCTGGTACCACCCCACACAGCCAGTTACAGAGTTTCACCTGGAGATCAGTAACCCCTTGAGAAGCTCCAGGTTCATCCTCTGTGGGCACATGACCACAGCTTACGTGTAGAAACCTCAATCAGCCAAAACTGATCTGGACAACACATCTGCCAAAAACATCAGTCCCCTTCCTTGCACCTTTCAGCTTCCTTGCTTTGCACTTGCAACTGTACAGGGATGTCAAAGCAAGAAACCAAACAGATTAATTCTCAGACTAGGGAACTGAACTCATTTTTTTTCTGTGGCCAAAAGAGAGACAGGTCTATCCCTTTTAACACCACGTTCAAACTGCAACACAGGCATGTTTTCAGGTGCCATCGTTCTCTAATACAAGACTGATCTAAAACAGCCCTGAAGAAACTTTCACACACTATAGTATTATATTGATTTACAATATACAGCAAGCAATAAGCTCAGAAAAAGGCTCATTCTTTTTTCCATACGGCTGCAAGTCAGAAAAAAAAAAACATTAATTTGCATTGACAGAGACAAAGCATAGATCTTTAATGCTGTTATACGCCACTAAGGCTTCAGACTTGTGACCTTTCAGACCAAGATCAAGTAACAAGAAGAGAAGTTAAAAACATAAGCTTTAAGAAAGGGGATTTTTTTTTTTTTTTTTTTCCCTCCTGATTTTACTGGAAGACCATCAATATTGGATGAACTCCTTCAGATGTACTGTGCCCAGAGCCACTGAATACCAAATGCTACAGTAGCTATGCTTCAAAGAGAATATTCTGTCATAAGCTGAGTTTTAGCAAGGCCAGCTCTCAATCAGAGTGCTGCCAAGCATCTTGCCACATCCACAAAGGCCATGCTTCATTATTTTGTGACAAATATTGCTACTCCACAAGCCAGCGTTCACAAGGCAAAAGTACATGATTAGTGTTAAATGCCATGGGACACAGCAAAGAGAAAAACAGTGATAATCAGAGGGAAACAAAAAGCCATTTGGTGTTGCCAGTGGTAAGGGATGTTTTTTATCCATAATTTGGCATTCCTCTTAGATGATGTTAGCACGTGTCTGTGGATAGCACAGCAGTATAGCTTCAAAAGAAAAAATAATAAAATAATATATTAATATTCACTTCAGCTCTGTTTTGGTATCAACTGGACCATAAGCTTGTGGAGAAGCAGGAGCCTGCATGCAGCACAGACAACAATGCTGTCTCAGTTCAGTAATTAGATCCAGAACCAGAACTGGAAAGGCAATTCCTACCAAGAGAACTGTACAAAACTTCCCAAACTACAAAATTTTGGGGAGAGGTAACAAATTATTTTAAATTTTTTCCCTTTTCTTTGTAATGTGAGATTTCTGGTTCGTACCCTTGCAAAATAGGCTTATGTGTGCATCAATGCACTGTTGCTCTGGTAAATCAGCCTGAAAGGAAACTGTTTCCAAACAAAGAGCAGCAGCAGGAAAACACTACCCAGTAAGCACAAAGCACACTCAGTCTGCCCAGGTCCACTGAGGTGTTAAGAGCATTGAGAATGAGAGGTGTACTTCCCTGGCTGTTTTTGCTCACCTCCACCTATTTACTTGAAACAGATTACTTTATTGATCCACTTTATGGAAGGTTCTTTAAATCACTATTTAAATCACAGAAATTAAGATTTCTTTTGTCTCTGCAATTTATCTCCAGTCCAGAGAACAGCTGGATTACTGCAGCCCACCACATCGACCACCCAGACCAGCACGCTACGGTATTGTAAACCTCCTAGCTTGTCCTGCAAGTTCTCATTTCTTCTATAGCAACTATCTATCCAGAGATATTCTTCTGCATAAAAATGCTGAGATTATTTTCAAAGACACTTAGTTGGTTCAAACAGCTTCACTATTCTTCCTGTAAATTTAAGTCTCCTGCTCTTGCCTAGTTAGATGAAGCAATCAATTGTTTGCATCCTCCTTCCCATCCATCTCCCACTACAACACAACAAAACTGTCAAGTAAGATTTATTGCTGTAAAATTATAAAAGCAATTCTAATCAACACTTACTATGGAAATGTTGAAAGTGCAATTCCACTTTTCCCTTGTCTTCTGCATGGTGGTCCGGTAAGCAGCAAGAGTGGACCTCTGAAGAGCAGGCCTTTGCTCCAAGATCTGCCCTGGCTAGCTGGGTGATTTCCAGAAAGTTGTGTTTCTACGTCCTTCAGTGTCCTTATCTGAAATAATGACGCTCTTTCCTGAGCACACAGAGATTTACTGATTGGGTTATTTTCCTTTTCATTCATTCTATCAGCTGATGTCCATGATGAACCAAACACAAGGCATGACAAATGAGTCTGAGAAACCCCTTTTTCCTCACCTCCTCCAGGCCTTCAAATCTCTAAACAAACATCACAAGGATTTTTGTGGTGGGAGTGTTGTTGGGTTGGGCTTTTTTTTGTGCAAACAGAAGCTTGACACACCTGCACAAAAAGTTTACAGTCAACTATACAACTGACATTTTAGTGGTGTTAAACTTGTTTCAGCTGCTTCAACTGTCCTTACTGCTATGCAGCTGAATTACCTACAAGGCAGTTGTGAATCAATTGTGTATGAGACATCCTGTGGTATCTATCTATGCATATACTCCTAACTTGGAACAGCTTCCTAATGTGCCATAAATCTAAACTCCAGTTTTCTAGCAGTATTTCTAAATATCTACCACTATGTAAACATGCTCTTAAGTAGTCTTTTGAAAAAGGATGAAACAAACCCAACAACAACAGTAACAGAAATTAAATGTATTAGTATATTAAGAACTTCCACAAAGCTTTTCTAAGTACATATCTCATGCCAGTACCGCACCCTCCATCCCAGTGTCTTGAACTAGTGGGACTATAAACATTGCACTGGTGAGATGGAAGATCACGGCCCTCAAGCATGCAGCCAAATGCACAGCAGTGGAAGTGCAGAAATTTCAGGGATGAAATCACAGTATCAGTGAAGCTGTCTTGAGACCTTTATAAAAAAACTTCTCATGTAAATTTAACTTCTTGAATTTTCCAGAGTCTAAAGTAAATGATCAGTTGTATTTTTAAGTCATCCCAGTCTGTTTCTCATGAGGTCGCCATATGAGATAACCAGTAAGGTTAAAACACTTTCATGTCCTCGAGTCCCTTGCAAGCTGTTTCTATGAATCCACCTCCAGAACAAAAAGTCAATAAGCAGTTGGTTTTCTGCCCACTGCACCCCTCATCGCTCGTTTGATATTTACTTTATTTTTAATTAAAAAGACATATAGTCCCTTCAAGGGCACTAAAACAGAGCAACTCTTTAGAAAAATCAATATAGGCAGGGTTGTAGCTCCCTATAGAAAGCTTAATTGTTGACAGCAGATCTGCAGCAAAACAGACAAGAGCATGAAGAAATCCCCAGTGCTTCAACACAACCCACTCCAGGCACCATGGCAATAACTATGTTGAGTTGCACCATTTCCAGTGGCCTTTGCACCAGCCCTGTAAGCTCTTCCACTGAAGAGCCCAGATCAAAAGTCATGAGCATTTGGTGGTCACTCTACTGTAGTAAGAGACTGAAGCACCACAGTAAGAAACTGGAAACATGGAGAAATGTGTTGATTAAAAACCTTGCTGGCCAGCACCTGCAGTTGGTAATAGAGGGAAGTGATAGTAAGAAGGGAAGGGAAAAACAAACATCGCTGTTAGTTGACACTCCTCAGCCCTTTTAAGTGGGCTCCTCCGAAGAGCTCAATAGGACCTTCTTACTAGGCATGAAAATTTGGCTGGTTCAGAGGAAAAGAAGTGGCCAATAAAGTCCATGTCACTCATGATACAGGTCTGACAGAGACACTTATTCTTCTGGAATGGCTAGATCGATCCATCTGGCTCAACATAAAGCTTTCACTCCTAGATGAAGATAACTTTTGGGTTAGTTTTTGTGTCTGACTTCAAGTAAAATGTGTAGCTAAGCCTCAAGATTCAGTGCAAGGGTTTTCTATATTTGCTGCTTCAAGTTTAGACTCGGAGCAAGTTCCCCATATTTGTGTAACCACAAGATACAGCCAATACCTCATCTAATGTACATTAACATCCTCAATAGCCAGCCTAGGTGGAAGGAACGTGGTGACTGCAATATGCCAGGGAGAACACATAGCCCCTATTCTCTCTCCTTTGGGCAGCTTTCATTAATTTGCAGTGATTAACTATTACAGCTGGCATAAGCACAGTATTGTTACAGTATCCTCCCTCCCAAATCAAGACATCATGTTTTTGAATTTGTAGAACAAAGAAATTTTAAAATTAACCTGACTGCTAGGGATTAGATATTCCAATTTTTCTCTCTAGAACTCCCATCTTTAGTTATCTATAAGAATTTTAATCAGTTTCTGTAATTAACAGATGTAAAAACTCACCCAGAAAGTAGAACGTGGAACACACTTGCAAGTAAGCTGAATTACAATAATTCACTTTACTCCATCAGCAATTTGTTCTCATGGATGTGATAATCACAAGATTCTGAATTTTGTCTAGCTACTCACAGGGAAAAGGAGTAAAACTATTTTGGTGTCTTCCTCATACACCTATATATTCAAAAAAAAGAGTCTGATATAACTGCAATGCAAGGATAACACTGAATTTTAGATTCAGACACTTGGCATTGGCTCTAGAAATGAGTGAGACTTGGAAAAAAAAACCAAACATTTAATTTGGACCCAGCTGTCTCCCTCCTGGAATCCAAAGTAATTCTAACTGCATTTCTCTGGGTTATTAAGTACACAGTTAACTATACAAGTTAGAAGTCTTCTCCCATATACTTTTCATGTCCGAGTATGTTTTCTCGCATCTGGATTAAAATTTTCTTTAATGAATTTGAAAGGTTGGAAGGGGTATTCTGATTTCATGTGCCTAGGTAGAGGTAAAGTATTTATGCCTTTAAAAGTGACTGGTTAGAAAGGAAATAAATGGGGCATGCCATGAATATGGTAGGCACGCCCTTCCATGTACTATCTACAGTTAAGCACCAGCTTCTTAGCACTAAAGATGAGTCTCTGAGATTATGCACACACCCAAGAGCACAAAAATATATGCAATGGGGCTACATCATAATGGATACTCTGACTCTACTAAACTATTTTAAATGACACAGTAAAATTAAATTCCATTGCAACTCACTTGATCAATCAAGTGGAAACAGCAATACTTTTAATGTTTGCAAAAACCATCAGCAGACTGCAAGCAAAATGTCTTAGCATTTGCCTAGCCTACATAGAGATTTTTTTTAAAAAACCTGCAAATATAGGAAGCCTTTATATGAAATGTCCAAAATGTTTATTCCTAAGACAGTATAAAACTTGTTTCTAGCAATTGCTGACCCCAGTAAGAAGGGTCTTCAAGTATGGCTAACAGCTCAGACAGTCTGTAGAAATACTGAAGAAACCAAGTCATTTTTTCCAGACATGTAAAATGAAATAAACTGAGAAATGTCCACATAGGAAACAGTAATGAGATACAGCAGCAAACCTTGCTGTAACCAGAATTCTATGGGTCACAAGTGAAAAAGGATGACTGACAGCCCACAGGAAATGCAGTAGCCTTGCAAGAACCATAAGCAATGTCCAAGGTTGAGTACCAAAAACATTGTGTTGGTCCCCACAATCGACCACAAAGGCCACTGCGAACTCTGGTACATGTTCTATCCATCTGCCAACCCCCAGCCCATAGGAAAGGGGCTTCTGCCCATAGCATAAGACATTGGGGGGGGGGGGGGGGGGGGGGGGGGGTTGGGGGGGGCGGGGGGAGAGTATGTTTGTTGTTAAAATCTGGGCGGCAGAAAGTGCTGGTGTT
>JANHGN010027247.1:58768-107421 GCA_024605025.1 Megaceryle maxima
AAACCAGTATCAAACCCAACCCCCCTGATGGTAATTACATCACTGTCACCACTGATGCTGTGGAGCAGGCACTGGGAAGTCCCAGACTGGGCCCAGCAGCGGACGGGAGCTGTGTTCAGGAGCTGGATTCTGGTACTGGATTCAGGAACACAGAGATCAGGATCAAAGGCAGAATGCAGAGTCCTCCTTGGATGCTCTGAGGAAGAAACTGGAAGAGGACCCCAGCCAAGCTGAACAAAGGTGGCAAGGTGGAACAAGTGGGCAGAGAGGGCCAAGAAACCTCCTGATCCCTCAGCTTTATACCAAATATGACATATATGGGCTGGAATCCCTTGCTGGTGAGTTTGGGGTCACCTGTCCTGTCCCCTCCTCACTGCAGGTGCAGCCTTTCTGCACCCCCCACCATGGTAACACAAGATCCAGCAGTGGCCTTGGTCTGCACACCAAGGCTGGGTGCTAACTGTAAACATGGGGTGTTATCACTGCCAGCAGCAGCCACTGCCTGTGAAACAGGCTGCTGACTTCAGACAGTGCAGCGAGTTAGAAGAACTGAGCTGAAAAGTAAAATCACTGAACAGAATTAGTTCTGTTCTCACTCAAACCAGGACAACTCCCTATGCACAGGAAAATCAAGTGGCAACAGCTCTGTGCTGTTGCCCCATGTGAACCACAACAGGCTGAGATGCAGCAACGCTATCAAACCTATCACCTATCACCTGTCTGAAGTGCTGCACAAGTCATCAGTCAGGCTGAAATTAAGCTTTATCCCAATGAAGGCCACACTGAGAAGGGGCAGGGTAATAACAGCATTCCCCTCTCTAGAACCTCAAAGGAGGCACTAGGGGCAATCCCAAACAACCGCCCTTGCTCAGAGAGGCACTGTCACCATTCCAAGTGCTTTCTGAGCAAGAAAGCACTACAAATGTAATTGCTACAGAAAAATTTCGCTGCACACTCTGAAAAAAAATAAAACAAGGAGAGTGTGCAGGTGGCCTGGCCAGAGGACACTTCCTCAAAAACAAAAAACAAGTTCTGCCATGTGTTGTGGCATTTGAACACCTGCAGACAGAGTCAGAGCTGCTAGTTTTCCCTACAGCTGCGATGCCAAGAAATATTGATGCTTAGCTCTTTTAGAAAGTGCTCGAGAGTACTTTAAAAGTAGTAAGGCACTATTTAAAAGGTTCAGTTCTCAGCACTGTCAGAAGATTAATCAATTAAAAGCTTGGCTACTGCAAGCAGTGCTATGTCTGGCAATCCTGGGCTGCCTTTTTGTGAAGATCTGTGGTTTGGTTTTATGAAGGAAACCTGTATCTAAACTTCCAATTATATTAAGAAAAAGTAAGTGCTAGAAAACAGCTGGACTGCATAGCTCTAGCAGAAAGTTATTTAAAAAGCCAAGGGACTGAAGGACAGCTCCCCCTCCCCCCCCCCCACCACCACTTTGGATACTGCTTTGGGATGGGAGGGGTAATAGACTGCATTAGGATGTAACAGTCCCAGTCTTTGACATGCAAATGATTCATTAAATGTGAAGATTTTCTTAAGAAGTAAAACCAATAGCAAGAATTGTGTGTTGCCTCAGCAAAATCAAAAAGGCTTAAAGAACTAAAGCTAGGAAAAAAGATACTGGCTAGCTGCACATTACAAGATGGCCAACACAACATGTTTCTGTACACTCAATCTCAAGAATAAAAGTGCCATGCAGACCAGAGAGAAAGCACAAGAGTGCCATATAACCAAATATCAACCACAGCAAAATAAAATACCAATTTATAAACAAAACAAAGAATGGGCATTAGAGAAACGGGATTGTTCTGACAAAAGAAAAAAAAAGTATTTAAAAAATTTCACTTGGAAATTGTACAATTGGACCAAGGCCTTGAAGTTCAGCAGAACTAGACAGAGATAACTCTTCACTTATGCTGTAGGTTCATCAGGATGGGGACTTCCCAACAATTGCAGTTTACATGCACCAGGCAGCAGCTGGTCAGTGGGAACAGCAGGATTCTTCCTCTCTTCCCTCACTGCCCTACAGCAACTCCACTCGATCCTGAGCACCTGCGAGTCAGACACAGAAACACTGCTCTGTGGACCTGCCTGGGACTTCCCTGCAACCACTGCTCTGGCTGCACAGAGCCGGTCAATTCCTCACACAGCCGCAGCTGGGGACAGGAGAGCAGAGGAGCCAGCCTGAGGATTAGAGCTATCAGCTCCAAAATGCCAAAACTCCAGCAGAAATAACAAATAGAAAGAGATAGGACGACACACGAGGGGAGGGGCGAGGGAAGCACAGATCAGAGAATTAAACTGTGCCTGATGACATAGAGAGATGGTGCCTGGGGTCCAACGTCTGGCTTGGCAAGAAAAGCTGTGGAAATTGGGAACAGGGAAGGATCGAGGAAAGGGTCCCACCAGTGTCTGCAGTGGAAAACTCAGCATTAACTGAGAAAAGTGACTTGGATGAAGATAAATATAGGCCACAAGTGAAGAAGTGGGACTTGCTAGACAAAGGTAGCAAGTTGCTGTGAGGAAGGGCATAAAGGCAGTGGGTTCTGCAAAGAAGAAGAAGAAAGCACACACACAGATGTAAACAAGATTTCAGCTTAAAGGAACTGGCAGTTCCTCTCTGTCACTGGCATTTACATTGCATTTCCTCCAGCCTTTATAAAACCTGGCTCCTCTAATTCATTCTAATTCACTCTCTAATGCTTCCACAGGTCTCTTTCAGAGCGTGTGTGGGCAGTCTAGAATGCAGTAGTTGGATGGCTTTTGATTGAAAGGAATTGTTTCAGACACAGCTCAAAACCTGTGGGGAGTCAAAAGAAAGGGTTGAATTTGGCCTTTAAAAGAAACAGGATGCCAGGAGAGTCACATGAATGCTTAAAACAACTTCTCTGCTTAAACAGAAGGTGCATACACCCGAGTTCAGTCTTAGCCACTCGCTGGAGCAGGCTGGTTTTAATTAACAGCAGGTGGTGGTTCACTCTTTTGGCAAGAGAGCAGCTGAGAGTCAAAGTTTTAAGATATTAATGCACTGTTTGCTTTTACTGAGTCAAAAAACCCCACAGTGTTTTGCAAGCTGTTGTCTAGGAACACGTGTGGACAAACAATGCACAAGGACCTGGGGTCTGGGTGGACAGTCACCAACATATGAGCCTAGATGGAGGGAAGGTTACCAGCATCCAAGGCTGTAGCAACAAGGGCATAAGCCAGTAGGTCAATGGCAATGGCTAATGCTCTTTACTCAGCACTCATTAGGCCACAGCTGGAACATTGCTTCCCATTATGGGGACCCCCAATAAAAGAAAGATGTTGAGCAGCTTCACACAATTGCTATGGTTGGAAGAGACCTTTAAGATTATTAAGTCCAACTGTTATCTAACTCTACCAGTGCCACTGCTATACCCTATCCATATCCATACACCACTCAGTTGAGCAAGTCCAGCCACCACCACCAACAACCAAGGTCAGTGGCTGGTGCATACAAGCTGTGAGGAGAGGCTGAGTTAGTTTAACCTGGGGACTTAGAGGCCAGCAAGTACCTAGGCAGGGCTTACAGAGAATACAACCATGCTCTTAGTTGAGGTACGTGGTGGGACAGTGAGATACAACAGTCTGGACGGTTATATGGATATACTGGAAATACTCACCCTGACTATAACTAAGGATTCAAACAGGAGCCAAAAGAAGCCAAAGAATCTCTGTCCTTGTAGGTTTTCAAGATCTGACCAGACAAAAGCTGTGAGCACTCTGATCTGAATTCAGTGCTGTCCCAGCTTTGAGCAAGAGGTTGGGCTACATAATCTCCCAGGAATCCTTCCAACCCAAATGATTTTATATTTGCCAAAAGCACAGTTAGTACACAGTGCATGTGTTTATAAAGTCAATATGTTCCTAAAAGAGTGATTTACAATGCAATTGTTTAAAGAAATCAAAACAACAAAACAACCCAACACAGTAATCCACAACAGTACAAACCACAGCTACGAAAGCTCAATCTTTCCTCCCAAACTTCTGCAAAACAGTAATCATCTTGGCAAGGACAAAAGGCAAGAACTGAGTAAACCAGTGCCATCTATTGAGTTTAAGAGACTTTACGGCCAGCCAAGTATTCATCCAATAGATTTATAGCTGTACAAAAAAGTGTGATAAACAAAATCAGTTGCCCTGTGCAAGCCACCTCAGATACCATGATTTGCTCCACAAAAAACCCCACAAAACAATAAAAGAAAAACCACTTAAAATAAGACTGATCTGAAAACAAATGAGATTCAGTTATTGACTGCAAAGTGTTTTATATTTTAAAGAGAGATTACAGACCCTACACTAGTCTTCTCCTTGATTTAGGATTCCACTTCCATCTGATTTTGGTTTTATCATTGCAAGAATATCACCACTCTGCCTTTCATATTAAGTAAGTCCTTTTTTCTATATAATGTTTCTCAACTAGATAATAGACAGTTTAATTAAATTAAAATTGAAATAGCATTGTAAGTATATAGACCATTTAGTACCTGAGATGTTAAGCATTCATTCTATTTCATAAAGAAATTAATTATGTGAGAGTCATTAACAACAACTGTAATTCCTTAAGGATTTAAATTACATTTTGAATTGGAAGAAAAGTTCCCAGATGATTTAAATTCTTCAAGATGGTAAAAATGAATTAATGATGTTAATATTCCATATGTCTGAAAATTGGTGCTGGAATGAAATTCTGTGTTAAATCTAAAGGCAGCAGCATGGACACTGAAAGCAGAGCAACCTACTACTATCCTACTTATTTCATCTTACTGAAGCCTGGAGTATTGTTTGGATGAGCTCCAGTCCAAGTATTCAAACTGGGTACTAGTAAAATCAATGGCAGATTGGAACTGACTTCAAGAAGTGCAGGAAGCTCTGGCTTCTCTGGATCACACACCTGTTTCCCTTTTCTGCAAGAAAACCTCAGCTTTGCCTGGGAGAAGTTTTTCCCAGTCTCATGAAAAGCAAGAATGATAAAAAAAAGAAACAAACTATAAGTAATGATAAATACAGTATTTCAAAATTAAGCACCCTGCTGTTAATTATCATCATTGCTTCCACAGTTTATGCATGATAAAATTATGCTGGCACTTCTTCTGGGGAACTTTTTTGAAAGGGGACAGGAAGAGAAATCTACAGCACAGCATGCAGTTTGAAAATTCACACACTGCATCAGCTGGGTAGGAAAACCAATTTCCCAGATACACAAATCTGCAAGAAAAACACCTACATCTATCCCCTTTATCACACTAAAGGGACAACTCTGTTGGCTGACAGCATCATGCAGGGAATCAAAATGAAGATGCAGGACAAATTCCAAACCAGCATAACCTCCATGTGACCTTCTCTGCCCAGGTCTAGGGCTGTCTTTTGGAACCAAATGGTAAAATGCAAGCTCTGCTGAGGATGTTGCTCTCCACTGTCAGAGCTAACCAAGTGCATGGGGTTCATTTTGTCTCCAGGAAAAAAGAAACTAATTAAAATGCAAATATTTTCCAGCCTTATGTTGAGCTAAGAATAATTAAGGCTTGACCATATCATCCAAAAGACCAGTAGCCATTCTCAACATGCCATCACCTATCACCCAACAAAAATCCATGTTTGCCAAGGAACAGAATGCAACCAAGTAGACGGGCAGCACGTTAGTCAAGAGTTTTACTTGTGTCTAACTCTCCCAGTTTATTTGTTACAAAAGGCTAATAGCTGCTCTCTATCTACAGCCATACTTGATTAGCCCATAAACACTACCACTGATAGCTTTAAATAGCTGTTAGTTCTTGGCCTTAGCTGCTGTTCATTGCATCCTCCTGTGCTGCTCCGGTGCCCAGAGGGAAGGGGCAATTTTGAGGACAATGGATACAATGCAGCAGTGGGATAGAGACTCAAGTGCTGCCCAAGTGTCTCCACACTCCCAGGTCACACTGAGCTGTGGGAGCTTCTATCACACTGGCTTAAATCCCATTTGACTTCCATGAGACTAACCATTCTTTAAATTAAACATGTGCTCAGGGTGCTTTGCTGATGAAAATAATCACAGCCATAGGATTTTAAAGCAGTATTAAAAGAGTTCCTTACTGGAGCCCACTGCAGCACCAGCAGCCTGCACTGCAATTTTAGGTACTTTATCTACATCCAGAATTAAAATGGTGACAACCTTTCAAGAACCCTTTTGGCACTGAAAGAGGGGGAAACATAGCCATATTGGGATTAATGACTTAAATTAGCACCTATGCCTCACTGTATCCACGGCAAAGATGGACAGAAGCTTTGCCTTTGTGAAGTAATGCTTGAGGGTTTCTTTGGTGTGTTTGTCCAAGTGAAATCTCTTCTCTCATCGTCTTACCAAATAAATTACTTAAGAAGGAAAGATGTTTTCCACTGTAAAAGTCTCTTGAAACAAGAAATGCAAATTTCAAGCACCTGTAATGATGAAGATCAATACTGGACTCCTGGTGGCTACCTTTCTGCAAAGCTTTATTATTTTCATCAAGTGTCTACAAGAACCAGATCACTTTTCTAGCTTTCTGTTGCTCTCCTGTGTAACAAGGGAGAACCATATATATTGCTTTCATTTAATATACGCTAGAAATTCAGAGTTATTGATTGTTGTTGGTAGACTTCCTGGCTATAAGAGAGTGGAAACAACATTTTTATGTCACCAGAGGATGGATGAAAAACAAAAGGGGACACCCACACAATGAAGCTTTGAGGCAAGGGGAGAATTTATCACTGTGGAAATACGGGGTGGCAATCCTTAAATATACAACACAACTAGAGCTGTGGACTGCTTTTTGTGACATTTCTTTAAAGAAGTACCTGTGCAACTGATTATCTGAGAGATATCGGAAAGGTCTAGAGTAATCAGGCAAAAATCTGTATACAAAATTCACTGAAAAACATGCAGGTCTAGGGAAGGACCAGAAACTATTCCTTAATTCAGATAGTATCTAGTAAACAGTGTTGTAAAGGGAAGAAAATGAAGAACAGAATTTGGAGGAAATGTTTTGTTTGGCTATTTTAAAAGCAATAATTTAATTCAGAAAGCTGCCAAAATATCAAACAGGATTAATGCTAGAACACTTTGCATGATTTGGTAGCTTACAAATGAACGCACAGAGCCAGCATCTGTCAACTCCCTTAGGCAGCCTTGCTTAACGGAATGCAATTTCTTACCTGAAAAACATAAATAAAGAACATACATTTACATTTTACTCTGCATAACTTAATATCTTATTTAGTACCCTAAATCACACATGAAACCAGTTTTTCCTATTAAGCATGCAAAGATGCTGCATCACTTGTGTAGAATGTTTTTAAAATCAACAGTGGTTTCCAATTAAAACAGTTCAGATGTAAATATTTATACCAAATACAGAGACGTGATTAACATTCTTACCAGATACAAGCTCACTGAAGTGCAACACTTTCCATAATTACCCTCCCGCTTATGGACTGAAGTCTTTTGGTCCCCCCAGGTGTCAGGAGAATGGAGGACTGCTCTGAGCAGCCCAAGGGCTACCACCTGAACCAGAACAGCCAATGACCTCCTAAGGTTCTCCTTCCCACCACAAAACCCCTCAGGACCATGAGCCCCAATATGGCCCACGTTGCTGGGAGCACCCTCCCCCTGCTCTGGGGTTTCACACACTGATCATAATTGTAAGACACAGCCCTGGCAGGAAAGGACAGGCAGGAGGTAAGCGCACAAAGCTTGGTGCTGGTCTGGATCACAGACTAGCATTCAGGGGAAACTTAACATTTCTATTTTCCCTCATGTCCCACTCATGTCCAATCTGCAGTTCCTATCCACCTGGATCAATTGGTATTGAAATTGAAGTGCATCCCTGAGGCTCTCTTCAGGTATTAAATGTTTTTGGTGCAAGCCTCAGCAGTAAATAGGAACAAACCTATAAGCCTAGAATGATCCCAAATCCACAGGGGTCTAGACAGAATCCATATGTTTGCCATGAAGTCCCTGGCTGTAGTCATAGATTGATTATACTCATTTAAAAAAGGTATTAATGTATGAAGCTACCACAAGGGACAAAACCCACAATACTGAAAAAGAAAGCATCAATAAAACACTGTAGCTTTTCACTGACATCTTCAAGAAGCAATGTAAAGCCAAGTCAAAAAGCTGAATTGCAAATGCTTGGGAATCTACCAGAACAAGGAGTGACCAATGTGGTGCCTCATCTCATATGGGTCTACAGAACTGTATCCCCCTTTATTTCTCTTCCTCTTCAAAATACCTTCCAATTCTGTTATTGCAGGAAATGTAAGAAAACTGTAGAGAGCCTGGAGTCAGGCTCTTGGTGCACATAACAAGAAATCCTCATAAAGACCAGGAAAAATATCTGACTTTCTAGTTGCTCCAAACAAGCCATTCTAGCTCCCTGGGTTACTTGGGTGGAACTCTGGGAAAGATTTCAATCCCTCCCTCCTCTCACATCAACTCTATGCAGTTTCTTCTCCAGAAAGTTTTTAATGGCATTTTAATTATGCAAATGTGCCCTGGGCTTTCAGGGCAAAGCATTGGCTTAAGTTGAAAGGAATAGGTATCTATCAATCTAATAAAAGCATCTGTAAAGCACTAATTTCTGCAGTATTTATGCTCCTCTTTCTGCAAGGAAACCGTCCCATATGTATTAAACTGGCAAAAGTTCAACTTCACTAGACAGGAAATTTGGGAGAGTTCCCCACAAGTGATATCTTTAAGTGTGAATTTCTGGACTTACATCTATATCTGCAAAGCGAGGTACCTCAAAGACAGATTTCCCTGCTGTATTCAAGAATGCAAGAAGAGACCCAGGCCATGATATTTCAACGGATTTTCTGACAAAGCTACAATTGCAGGGCTTGCCAAAGTTTCTGTAATATACATAAATGGTGAGTGCTCCTCAGGAACTAACACAGGCCACGGTGGAAGAGCAGGACAATGACAGGCAGTCATTGCATGGCACTGCATCAAGAGCTGTTGGTGTTCTTAATGCTAAAGAAGCAGAAAATGGAACCAGGCTCCCACATGTTTGCGGGCTGACCACAAATGCCCATGCATTGGCTGCTCTCCCCCAACGAGCTACACATTGCACAGCACCCCAATAAGCTAAGCGATTGAGTCATAGGTCTAGCGCTGCCACAGAGCATGAAGAGCACCAAGTCCTTTACCCAGTACATCTAACTATAATGACAGACCATGCTGCTTGCCTGGCTCAGTTAGGCTCAAATGCAGGAGGGCTAAAAACTGACAGGTTTTAACCATACTTGAGATGGAAATTTGACACAGACATTGCTGGTTCAGCTAAACATTACATGGAAAGAAAAGCAAAATTTATTTCAACTTTACAGGTTCCAATATTGAGTTAGGCCATGTCCTAAACCTAGTTGTTAATTCTCAGCCTCACCTCTCAGTTCTGCTGCAGAGGGGAGATTTTGCTTTGCCTTGTCCCCACCTTAAATATAGGGAATCATTCCTCCTTGCAGAACACTAGAAACCAACATGCTGAGCCGCTGCATCCAAGGTCATCACACCCAGCAAGAGGTGTCATTTAATGCATGACAGTGACTTGTGGCTCTGCACAGCACCATTTCAATGTCACAGAAAACCTGATATAGTTTGGAGACTTGTATCTAATGTGTGACATTCCCATTTGAATGCATCCATTTGGGACAAGAAACAGAGGGATTTATCTGCTTGCTGGCAGAATTGTTCATAGCCATAAAGGAATTATCTAAATATTTTCCAGAGAAGCCACAAATAAACCTTGCACCAGCACTTCCTTCATATTTGCTGCTACTTCTGCAAAGAATTTTTCACAGAGATTTTGAAAGGTGGTATTTCTCCCTGACCTTGCTACTGCATGAGGAGACCTCCAGGGTCCCATCCCTGAGAGGACCCCAGATGCTCAGTGCAGACATGTCAGTCCTGCTGACATCAGCCCCACAAACTGCACTCCCCTGGATACTGCACTGCACCTGACATGCACCACACTCACTCCTAGGACACCAGCAGAGTGAAATTGGTGAAAACTCTTGATGTTGCCACCAAGCTACCAGATAGTCCTGGGCAACTTGCTCCACACCTTGACCCTCCTTCTGCACCCTCCGTCCATCCCAGAGACCCCTGTCTGGGAGTCTGGACTTGCAGTGCACAGCAGCAGACTCCTGATCCCACCTGAGGCACTTCCAGCATATAAAGTAGTAATAACAAAGCTGGCTTTGACTGTTAAATGATGGGTCTTTAAAAAGACTTCACTCTCCTGCTCATTTCAGAGTAAAACAAACGTTTAGACATTGAATATGTGCAACTCTGGCCTTGGTTATACTGCAAAAATACAAACTGTAAAGTAATTGAAAGGGACAGGTCTGAATATTTAGCTGATCTTTCCCAGATGCTTTTAATTTCTTTGGCAAGTTAGCATATGAGAATATCCCAGTGATGAATGCACTGTTTATACCAGGAATCCAGTAATAAAAACAATGTTCTTTAAAGAAAACTGAAGTTATTCTGATATGCCTTTATGAATATGACACAGGGACATGGGGAAACAAACATCAGCAATTGAAATGGGATAGAAAACTAAAATACCGAACAATTAGGCTTGTTTTCATCAAACAGTTTGGAGGAGTACAGCTGCTGCAGGTTCTCCATTGCAGCTATTTTATCTTAACAACTAGCTAGAAAACTATGACCACAGCCCAACAAGTTTCTGTGACTTTGTGATTTCATGGTATGCAAGCAATAGAAGAGGAAAAAGAATTTCACACTATTGCAAACCTTTAAAAGAACACCATATTGTGCATAACAGTATGAAGAACTTGTTTTAAAATTCAGTGTTATTTTAGCAGCAATAGCTTTCACTACCAGCTTTCTGAGCACAGCTGCAGTGGGAGGAAATTATTTCCCTAACATTTACTTCTTCCAAAGGCTAAAAAAATGTCATGGCTAAAAAAGCCATGACCGCAACCTTAGGTACCAACTAACACTCATCAAAATACCAAGCCTTAGCTAAGGGTGCCAAAACCTTAGGTAAATTAGGGGTTTACTGGTAGCAAATAAATGCCAAAGGGAAACAGCAAAAGTTAACGTATTTGCAGTCAAATTAATATTCTAGTAGAGCAGTAGTTTCTTTACTGAGTAAATATTGACAGCAAATGAGGTTGGTTACCTGAATTTCCGATTAAACTTGGAAACATTTAGTATTGAAATTACTGAATGCTGAATATTTAGTATTCCTATGTTAAACAGTACACAGCTATACACAGCGAGTAGCATTAATACACCCAAAATCACTTTTCTTCAGCATTCAAGAGAAGATAAGATGAATTAGATGGGGACCAAAGATTCAGCTCTGTGTTGTTACACTGAAGCTCAAGAGAGGACACAGAGGAAGGTACTTGGGGTGTTAATTATTACCCAACTCTCTGCAGTGCAGAGTCCATTACTCACAGGTAGCTGCTAACAAAGCAATGGCTCTGCTGCCAAGGGCCCCTGCTCCTGGCCTCACTACAGCCAGGTGGGACTTCATACAAAGGTCAGTTAATCCAAATAACTTACAATAAATACACCTTTCCCTGGGAGGGAAAACAATTAAACTTGCCACATATCTTCCTGCACTGGAGAGGAAGGAGACAGGAAACATGGCCCTGATAAATATCTGGTTATGCCATATAGAGCTGCCATCTCCCTTTTGTGGGGGAAGGTCAGCTGCACTAAAGGTGGCAGGATGGGGTCACTCCCACACTGGACAAAGTCTAACCTAAGTTTTGCCAGAGTGACTAAAAACCATTGGAAAAATATGACAAACCTATCAGAAACCTTGAGCACCAAAAATTGCAGTCATAAAGCTTCAGGTTGACTTGTCTCCAGCAGAGTCATCTCAAGCGCAGCTCCAAGACCTTCAGCTGCTGAATTACCAACTGGTGCCACTTTCAGCAATGAATTTTCAGGTGTGGGCAAGAGACACCAAGCCATTTTATTAAGGAAACCTTCCAGTCCCTTCTGAACTGATCTGAATTTTCATTATCAACTCCAAGTGTTTATGTTACCACCATCCTAAACCCCCAGAACTGCTATCCCTACATCCCAATGCTGTCAAGAAATTACTTATAGTTCAGGGCAGCAGAAGGAAACACAGACAAGCTGATACCCAGAGATCCATTGCTAAGGAAATAAATTCTCCCTCACTGCATAAAATTGTACGAATATGCTGTTAAAGTGATCAAAAGCTTAGTATTGGTGCCACTAAATCTCTGAGGGTTGCCATTTTGGGTGCCTATTAAGGGTTTATATTTATGTTATAAATCATCATATTGCATTCCACAGAGAGCAATTTTAACACTAGGATCATACCCCTTAACTAGTTTTTATATGAAATTTAAAGGCTGAAGAACAGTAATGGTACTATTAAAGACACCTACTTTTTTGCTTCCTGAAAATAATAGCATGCTACAGAGCCATGAAAGGAGAAAATGAGAGCAGCGCTAACCTGTAATAATTGCACTAATAAAGAAAAAATAGCACTGAAGAAATAATGGGGGGAAAAAAGACACTAAAATTTCTGTGTCTAGCTAAAGCACTAGCATAACCTTCCAGAAAATATATTTGCAAAGTATATAAAAAGTTCCAGTTATTTCAAAGGTTATGATTATCACCTTCCTTTATTTAAATTGACACCAGTTATTACTATACTTTCTTGGTCCAGAGTCTACAAAACACAAGGAACATAAATTGTAGATATAAAATTATAGCATTATTCTGTTATTACACTTATGAAAGTGATATTTACGGAGCTCAGGCTGCTTTTTCCCCTCCTGAGTGTAAGATTCAGCAAGGAACAGGAAAAGCCTTGACTTTATGACAGAAGCAACTAATGGATTTTAAACTTCACACATTTTCAGTGAGACGGAGCTAACAGAAATAGAAGAACCCCATGAGCGCTGGCACCCAGCCACCAAGATTTGGTGCTGAGACTACAGACGTTGGTCTTCCTGTCACCTCGGGAAAGCTGTGGGTCCTCCTGCCCCAGCAGTTACTAAACCTCTCTGCTTCCAGCTGTAATCACCTCTCTTGAAGAGCCTGGGCTTCTCCTCTGGACACAAGCTCCTCTCCACAGTGTGGATCTGTGTGGAGGTCCCTACCTTCAGGTGGGTACAGACTATATTAAATTTGCTCTGTGCCAGCAGCAACTCCTGGGTTACGTAGAGAGCTGAACAGGCGCCTCCAAGACTGGGAAAGGCAAGAGCTGCAGGCAACAAAGAACAAAATGTGGCTATGGGCCGGGAAAGGTCTGAATCTTCCTGCCAGACATCTGATGCACACATAACCCTTAGGATATTCCATGGCAGCAAAGAAGAATATCATCCAAATTAACTCTTTTTTTTCCCCAATCCTAGACAGCTGTGGGCACAGAAGAGGGACCCCAGGGTAGATTTCCTGGCATACTATAACTCATACAGAAGTGCTCAAAGGGCATTTCAACACCAGAGATATTTTGGTATTTATAACCATGGGTAACATGCATGAAATTATGGCTATGCTATTACTACTAATCAGTGCATCTTGTAATGTAACATCAGATTTTTTTTTTCCCCATATTGTCAAAAATAAAACTGTTGATGCCTCACAGTTGAAATCTACTATTTCATGTCAGTAACAGCAGAAGATCATTTACACAAAGCCTCTACTATTTGGATGATTTGTTATAATTTCAAAATAAAGGAGGGATAACATTATGGTATTTGTTCATAAATAAACACCAAAAACCTTCTGCCTCTCATTCTATTAATTGTAAAGATATGCAGTGCTTGCACCTCTCCTTCCTACTGATTTCATCTTTACCAAGAGCTGTCAGCAAAATGCAAAAAATAGAAGGGAAATAACAGACAATCTGATGAGCACAACCAAATTTAGAGAATTTATGCTCTTGCCTTCAACTATGTAGCACACATCATTATTCACCCTGAGAGGCATAGAGTGGCCGCATTAGCGGAAACCAGTACCCCAAGACACAGCTGAACACGTGACAGATGAAAAGGCAAAGGTTTGCTGCACTTGCTTCAACTTATTTTTAAAAAATTAAAAAAGAAGAATCTGAGTGTAGCCCAGCCCTCCGTGTGACTTACTCCTCCCTCAAGCAACACAAGGGTAATTCAGAAGATATCCAGCACAAAAGCATGTAATTAAATACAAAAGAAATTACTCACGGATAAAATGCAACATTAGTTCAAACCAAAAATCTGAGCAACACCTAACAAGACACAATAAGGAGGGCACACAGTGTGCATCCTGAAGTACATGGAAGAGCCAGCCCTTATGGTAGGAAAAGCCATTTGGAGAGGTCATGCAGAGGTGTCTGAAACACTTTGCAGTCTGACAAGCACTATCTGTTCCCTCTTACTAATATGATGTCTTCTCAGTTTTAAAAGGTATAGCCCATCAAAAGTGTCAGCAAAACTAATCTTAATCATCAGAGGAAAACCTGCAATCCTAGCTGCCAGTCATCATATCTCCTGGAAGACAGTGGCCATTGCCTGTGTCTGCAATTGAATCTCTGTTGTCAAGAGCAACTGGTAGCATTTGAGGGAAGAGACCAAAAACAAGAGGCAACTGCTGCTCTGCAACAGGAGAAGAATCCACAAGATCCACAACAGAGAATACGCTACTTCAACAGGACTTCTGTGGCTCTCCAAAACTTACCTCACCTAACCATGAAGGGCTCACGACTCACTCTAAGAGACTGTCTTTGCTGACACACTAATTTCTCATGATCTCTCAACTGCAAACTGAAGTTCCACCATATTAAGCAGAGGAAATGTTCCTTCAACAAGGGGAAAAAAAATAAAAATCACCTCATCAGGCAGAGGCCATCCTTGATAGGTCATTCTCCAGGGACTGAAATAAATTACTACAGAGCTACACCTCCTTCTGACTACAATATTCACAAGTTGGGGCATAAAGTTGAAAATTAGTTTAAGTTTAGCTAAAAGGAAGTACTGAAGTACTGTAGGCTGGGTGAGGTTACTGAGTATTCCCAGATCAAAAAGGTCTTGTGCCACACAGAGCCTTTTGGGGAAAGAAGGAAAAATACAAAACAAAACAAAAACAAAACAAAAAACCACAGTACCTTCACACTAGCTAGCTAAGAATAAACAAGAAATACTCAAGGCACTGGCAAAAGCTACAACTACAACTTCCTTTTACTTTTCTACTTATTTGGGGAGGGTATGATCTTAATTACTTTCATAAAGAAAATAATCCAGAATTTAGCAGGCACAAAACACCAACACCCTGGTTGAACCATGCTAACAGGACATGGGCAGACCCAGCTCAACAATCAGGTAGATGTTCTGTTCCTGCAGCCTATCTAAATTCTTTCTCCTCTCCCCACCTTTAAAAAACAAACAAACACAAAACATTAAAAAAATATTTTATCTTCTTTGTATTTGAAATTCAAAATAGCTGCTAAAGAAAACTGAAGTCAAAACTACTCACCCACTCACAAATGACCCTGGTAACACTTACTTCATTCCTCACTAACTAACCTTTCTCATAAATCTCATTAGGACTCTGAAGAATGGAAAGGCTGCATAGAAGAGGTGAAAATGAAAATAAGGTAGTAAAAAAGAAAGTGCTGAAATTAAAGCACTTTAACATCTAAATGTAGTATAAAAATGAAACTATTTCAAACACAACAAGACCTGAAATGTTCCAGCTTTTTCATTTGCTCTTAATGCCAGGTGGATGGATTAATAAGGGGTGCATTGGTCCAACAGTAACACCAAGTCCAACAGCAAACACAGCAGATGGCTTCCTCCTCCAAAATGAGAAGCCACTTAACTTAAAGGGATATTCATTAGGTGCAGGGTACACAGCAAGCCTGACTCCAAAAGGAAGTTTGTTGCAATGAACCCACACTAGAGAGGGTCTTAAAATCATAGAATTGCTTAGGTTGGAAAAGACCTTCTTTAAAGACTGAAGCCCATGGGAAGGACCACACTGAACCAGGGGAAAAGCTGAGAAGGATGGAGTGGCAGAGAAGGGCTGTGATAGACTGACCACAGTCCTGTTCTCGCTGTGTACAGAGGAGCTGGGAATGATGGAATGAAGCTGAGCCTGGGAAAAAAAGGGCCTGGTGGGGTGAAGGCGTTTAAATTTGGCTTTGTTTCTCACTATCCAAGCCTGGTTTAATTTGCTATAAACTAATTTTTCACCAAGTGCAGTCTGTTTTTCCTGTGACAGTAACTGGTAAGTGATTGCCCCTGCCTTTATCTAAACCCACGAGCTTTTTTTTTTTTTTCTCCTCCCCTTGTTCTGTTGAGGATGGGGAATGAGGCAGCAGCTGGGTTGGCATAGGGCAGCTGCACAAGGTCAAGTCCCCACCACAGGGCTGCAGCATTGATACCTGCTCCGGCATGGTCTCCCCTTGGGCTGAGGGGAAATGACTGCCCTAGCCCCTGGAGGGCCTCCTCTGCCACCTCCTCTGGCCTGGCTGCTCCAAGGGCTGTTTCTCCTAATTTTCTCTTCACTGCCATGCAGCATATTGCCCTTTCTTAAATACATTTCCACAGAGGTGGCACCAGCAGCAGTTGTGCCCTGGGAACCTTCCAGAACCAGCTGGGTCTGGCAGCAGGCAGCCCCAGAACCCCATCCTCTTCTCACAGAGGCCACCCCTGCAATCCCCCACTGCCAACACCTTGCCTCTAAAATCCACTACACAAATACATCACCATGAGCAAGAGTAACATCCCCATTTCACCCCAGATCCACAGCATTATCTTTCTGCAAACTGAGAATTCACCTCACATGGCTGTGGCATTCTGACAGGCTCTGAACTGTCAAGCTCCTGCTGTAGCCACCACCACAGTAAGGACTGACTCCATCACCCAATAACCTTCTGTCACATGAGGCAGAGGGGAGAGCTGAGGTGACTTCATCCATATATAGAGAAACCTCTAAAGCAAGGGGCAAACCCCAGTCCCACTGTCTGGCACCCTATGCCCGCCACAGACATTCCTTGTGCATAAACAGAGCAACCCCCACTGATCACCTGAACAATCTCTGGGAAAAATGACTTATATCTGGAGTTAGGAACAATGAATCTACCAGAAAAGGCTTTATTTCCCACCACCATAAAACTTTCCTGAGAAGTATGACTCCCAGTTCAGCAAGGAATGGGCATAATTCTACATTTGTGAGCAATGCCACAGAAGGCAACCACCTGCAGTGTGTTCATGGCCCCTCCTGATTTACAACTGGAAGTGAAACAGAAACCCTCTTTTTTTTTTTTTTTTTTCTTTTTTAGGGTTTCCAGTTCTGCTGTTGAAATTCAAGGAAAGTGTTTCTCTTCCTTCTTTGTGCACTGCAACCATCACCTGATTTGCTATGTGCTTTTATAAAAGACGAACTCTCAAAGAAAAAAAAATAAATCAGAGGCAAAAAAGTCAATAGGTACTCACACATATTAGTATGTTCTTAGTGAGGGTCTATTTGTGGCAGTTTGATGGATTTTCTACTTCCGCTGAGAATCAGCAAAGGGATGAGGCCTCCCATTCAGGCATAAAGGGCTACTGAATCAAGAGAATTTTATCGGCAAAACAAACATCAGTTCCCACTAATTCAGACACTGAGACTTGTGACACTGCCATTATGGCCACTCCACTTGCTGGAAGAAAGATGAAACATTGCAATACTTCCTTCGCTTGCAGTCCAGAAGGCCAATCACATCCAGGGATGCATCAAAAGAAGTGTGGCCAGTAGACTGAGAGAGGTGATTCTGCCACTTTGGTGAGACCTCACCTGGAGTACTGTGTCCAGTTCTGGAGCCCTCAGTACAGGAGGGACATGGACCTGATGGAGAGGGTCCAGGGGAGGGCTGCAAAAATGATCAGAGGGCTGGAACACTCTCCTACGACAACAGGCTAAGAGAGCTAGGGTTGTTCAGCCTAGAGAAGAGAAGGGTCTGGGAGGACCTAATAGTGACCCTCCAGTACCTGACGGGGGCCTACAAGAAGATGGGAAAGGGACTGTTTACAAAGGCTGCAGTGACAGGATGAGGGGCAATGGTTTTAAACTAGAGAAGAGTAGATTTAGACTGGATGTTAGAAACAAGTTCTTTACCATGAGGGTGGTGGAACACTGAAACAGGTTGCGCAGGGAAGTAGTTGAGGCCCCATCCCTGGAGATATTCAAGGTGAGGCTCAATAAGGCTCTAGAGTAACCTGATCTAGTTGAGGATGTCCCTGCTCACTGCAGGGTGGGTAGGACTAGATGACCTTTAGAGGTCCCTTCTGGCCCAAACCATTCCACAATTCCTGATTCCTGCAGCCTGGAGAGAAGCAAATGTAAAAGAACAGCATACAACATATACAAAGCAGTAATAGCACACATGTGCAAAGGCAGAGTGAAGTCAAGCACGGTTCCCACTCCTGTGAGAAGGCACTTGGCCAAGTGTGCTACTGAAATATCTTAATGAAAGAGGCAAGATTTCAGGGGGGCACTACAGGCACAGATGATGGCCACGTTCTTGTCCTCACCATTGTGAAGAGGAAGAAAGCACACTCCTCTGAAAAGGCTCCCTTGCTTCCTGCCCAGGTAAAGGATCCCGCACTTGTTTTAACTCCCATGTGTAGAAGAAACAGGCTAGTAAGCAGATTTAACCATAGCCCAAAGGATGAGAAACAGGCATCAGGGGGAAAATTATTACAAACATGCCATTCCATTTTGACAGCAGTAGCATTGCCATCTTAAATTTTTCTTCTTTGCTGTGAAAACAATGGTCTTCACCCAGCTCCAGACAGCTGGTCCCATGGGCTTCTCAACCTTTGTGGCTTAAAAAACAGCTGCAGACTAAAGTTAATGAACAGAGATAGAAATCACAATGTGTCTATGCACTGAAGGGTTAAATTATAGCTGACAAAAAAAATAATCCAAACCATAGATTCAGATTTCCCACAGCTGCTTTCAAGCTCCTCTCCTCTCTTCTGTTTAAGGGTTTACTTCACTAGTTTTTAAGCATAACAAAAGATCAAGCACAGCACTGTCTTAGTTTTAAGAATTACTTTGATTTAAAGGCCTCCATACACCAGTACATAATTATACAGGGGGGGTGTGTGTGTGTAATTTTTAACATGTTGTTTATTGTAGTTTTGTTTTGGTTTTTTTAAATAATAAATACAATTATGCTAGTTATAACCCCCAATGTAAACATGGGGATAGCAGTAGGAAGGTTGTTATACTGCTAGTAGCCCATTCCTCTTTTCACTTGGGAGCAGCCAGACCACTGGAAGGTCTCGTAGTGGGGCATCAAATGGCTGTATTTGTAACAACTGTACCATTAACTCTGATGGAGCCAAAGCTAGGCAACCCTCTAGTTTGGTTTTTACTCGTCCTCAAGGCAGTAAACTGACTGCCAGACAGACATTAGGAAAACCTCTGATGTCACCACAGCTGTAGACTGGGATCCAGAGTAACAGGGTGGTGCCAGCCCTTTGCCCAGCTGCAGTGGGGCTGGTCCAGCTCCACTCCTGTGACAGGACTGGATTTCACCAGGCACAAGGGATGAACTGTCAGGAAAAAAAATTAAATATATATATATATACACAGATACACTGCTAAAACAGCTGTTTCGGCAGCACCAGGAATGCTCCAAGAGCAGAGCACACAGCATGGGCATGTTGTCAAAGGGCTGCTTTTACACACCTGGCTTCTCACATCCACTTGCATACCCAAAATTGAAAACACAGATGGGCCTCACAGCCACTGTCCAGCAACCCTTCCCCATTCAGCTGGGCATTTTGACATGTGTTTAACTGTAAGATTGTACTTAAATTGCAACAATTTAGACAGGACTTAATTACAAGCTTGAATGTTTTCCTCAGCTGGGAGAAGTGTAAAAACATACTTATTATGGTTTGATGAACTAGCATCCAAGGCAAATAATATCTATTTTACCGAGCTAATGTTGGGACTCAATCATGTAAAGAAACATACCACAGGAAAAAATTTCTACAATCACATATTAAAGTCCTTTTCTTCTTCAGATATCTGCCTATTTCAAGCTGGACTTGGAAGTATGTCTACCTTGTGGTTTGTGTTGTGTTTGACTAGAAAATTGCAGACAAGTGAAAAAGACTTTTCCAGGTGTCCCACAAGAGATGAGAGAAAATATGCATAAGACTTGACTGTTCAGCCAGGAACCTTCTACACATTTCTCTGACTGTGTCTGCACACTGGGTTTTAGCTGTGCCCCCAGGATGAGAGAACCAACCCAAGATTTTAGCATCTAAACTGTCCAAGTACTCCATAGGATTATGCTGTCCATCAAAATCTGGTGCGCTCGTCATTTGGTTGCAAACAGTATTGCCAAAGCAAGAATTCCAAGAGCAAAAAAACAGAACAAGCTATTACAGATGAATTTTGATCACTGGGACCAGCAAAGGAAATCAAAATATTATTTAGGTTTGTAATTTTATTCATGAGAGATCAAAATGAAAAGATAAAAAAATCCCAATACCGTATGACAGAAATACACATTATTGCATTGCTCATGTGGTAGTAATAAAAGTAAAGACCATAAAGCTGAGAAATCTGCAGAATAGCTTTAAATATAACTGAGATTACCCATTTTATTGGCCAACATCATCTTCATTTAGAACTAATAAATATACCACACAAGGAACAGCAAATAGAGTTCTGTAGAACTCAAATTTATCTTTTTTTTTTTTCCTTTTTTGAAGATAAAGGTAGAAAATAAAGCTGTTTTTTAAAAAATAACCAATAAATAACACACACACCCCTCATCTGTTGCAATTGTATCAGTTCGCATAGAGATTTAATTTTGTTGGCAGGGATGTAAGAACTTTGGGCATGCATACCACTAAAATAATGAAATCCAGCTTCACCCATCAGACCAAGAAGGGGGAAAGAAAAAAAAAAAAAAAAAAAAGATGATAACAATGAAAGCTGGTGCCCCTCAGTGGAACCACAGATTTAATAGAAACCATGTTTCTATGTTGCCTACAGCCAGGAACAGATGAAAGACACTTGTGTGATTAGTTAACAACTGGTCATTTAATCTCCCCTAGCAAACTCTCCTTTTCAATTTCAGGTTCTCCTGTTACCACTCGATGTCTGAACGCCTTATTCCAATATGGACCCAGCCCTCCACAGATCACACAAGTCTGCATTTCTAGGTAGAATGCAGATCACTTTTGCCAGTAAAACTAGCAAGTACTTTACTGACTTTCAAAAGTGTTTTCTTCTGTCCTTCAGGAATTTAACACAAGGATAATCTTGGAATTGTGCTTTAGGAAAAAGTCCTTAATATATGAGGCTTTCAGTACATGGGAGGTACACGATCTACCTCACCCAAATCCACTATCTGAACGGCTCCAAGATACAGATTCTGAAAAATGTTGCTATAAAATAGACATTCACCCCAAGTCTGTTACTCCATGTGACTTCCTCTGTGCCCTGACACAGTATGTGTAAGGCAGCTCATCTTTTTTCAAAGATCAAAAAGTTACTTGGATTTATCTCCTGTTTACCTGAAATAAGAGCTTAAACATAGGCAGCTTTTCATGAGAGCATGGCACGCAGGTTGTAAGCACATGCTTAAGATACATATAGGCTAAGAGAGCAAACTCAAATTCATCAGGCATATGCTGTGCAATAGTCTCTTCAATGTTTATGGTTGGTATTAACCCTGAGTTTGTAATAAAGATTTTTGACTTGCAAAGCATCCTTTATGATTACAGCCTTGCCAGAATTAAAGTAGGAAGTGTGTGATCTCTAACTTGAGCCTCCAAATAGGTCTGTCTCTTAGTTCTTGCCCTGTTCTTAACTTCTGAGTGAAGCCTTCACATTACAGCAATATATAATTCATAATACCTGTATTTAAACTAGATCCTCTTAATAGGGAAATTCTGGTTGTATTTTACTTGCAAGGCATAATTCACAAGATAAAGCAAAGGAGGAAAAAAAAAAAAAAGCAGCAACCAAAATAAAAACCATCTCTTGCTTCCCAGTCCCTTCTGTTATCTAATCACTTCACAAAAAATTACTCAAAGGTGCCTTTAAGGCCAAGGAACACTCTCACTCACTTGGTTTCCAGCCATTGACTTTCAAATGGATTGCTGGAAGCAGTGTAAATTTCTTAACTTCCACAACAGTAACAAGTTGCTGAGCTTCCCTTTCATCTCAACTACTCAATTTATGCTCCAGCACACATTACTGCAGATATGACCTCTTCCATCACCAACCAGTGATGTTGCTAGTATTAATGCAAACAGCCTTGCTCTGCGTCAACAAATCTATTCAATTCATGTTGAACTGACATTAGAAGGTCCAAATTAGGGTCTAGAAAGGTTTGGAGGAAGTATTTTTAGCTGTCCTAGACTGAAAAAAAAAATATCAACGTTGCTCCCATCCAGCAACTATGTTTCAAGTTTGATAGCTCAAATACCGATAATTTACTGTTCAGTTTGATTAATCAGAAACAGCCATGTTCTAGATGGATACGTTCTCCAATCGGTCACTCAAGTTATAGATACAGATTCTGGGCACAAGTTAGTAAGACATTGGAGCAGGAATTTGAGTAGTTCAAATCTTCTTTAACATAGCTCTTAACATGTCTGGCACTGCAAAGGTTGCTCATGCATTTGGCTTAACAGGAGATTTGAAGAACAAGAGTGACTTTATAATGCAGGATATTCTGTTTTGGTTTTTTTTTTTTTCATATGACTATTACTCAAATAAATAAAAAAAAAAAATCACAAATTGCTGTCACACTGTTGCTTCTTTCCTGCAAGAATCCTATTTGGTATTCATATCTCTAACTGAACAAGTGTCTTTCAAGAAAAGCAATAAAGACTTATGAAGATGCAACTTGTCTTTCATAAAGAAAAATGCCCCCAATTCATAAAAGCTGGGGTCCAAGACATTACAGAGCACTGGTCACAGGTTCAGAGGCAGTTCTCACACTGCACTGTGCCAGGTGTATCCTTCCCCACAGACAACAGACAAAGCAAACAAGGGGTGCTTGAGCAGTTTGGTGATGTGCCATTAAGCTGCACCTCTTGGTGCTTAACTGGCTCCTCAGGGTCTGGACCTTTTAGTAAAAAGGCTCAGGGTCTGGGCTTCTCCAGACTTGTCCCCTCAACCCATTAGAATGGCCACAGTGCACCCTCAACTAGGGTATAAATGGGGTCCTGCCTAAGAGCCACCTGAGTTAGTTCTTCCCAGAGAAATGGATCTGGCATCCAGACCCTCCCCTTGGACATGCTGTCCAAGGATACTTCCATGGACTGAGTGAGCCTCACCCCACCCTCTTTGGGTGACTGGTATGCTGGGCACCCTTGTGTGGGAGGTTTCCCCTTGATGAGTGAGGGTGTGCCCATTTTAGCTCATTTTTCCATAAGGTTTAGGAATTAGCTGTGTTGTAGTTAATTTCCAACAGACATCTGAACTTGTATTTGGTAAGGAGGAGTGCTGGCAAACTTTGGTTGCAATAACCCCCCATTTTGCTATTTGTTTTGTGGGTGCCTCAGTGATGTGCACATTGTTCTTTTTTCTTTTCAGTGTGAATTAATGCTTCTTCGCAAGCCAATTAATAGATTTTCAAATTCAGTTTTCACCCAACTGTGGATGTGAACAATCAAAACATGTCAATGATACAGTCTTCACAGTATTTACATTTAAATACAACGTATCCCACAAAACCAAGGTGAATGACCAAAGGCCACAAATTTCAAAGCTACTGGCATCACTCTCGACACCCCAAATCCTTGAGGGTTTCCCACCACCCCTTGGGAACTACACGACACAACTGGCACTGTAATGACACAAGAGCGGAAGAGGAATATTTATTTGTATGGATGCAATCCATTTACCCACAGGACTAAGCAGCACACATCCATGACAATTGTATTCTTTAAAAGGATTTTCACAAAGAAATCTGTAATAAAGAAAATCAGTGTGCAGAAACTGCTGCTCACCACGAGAGGGCACTTTTTAAAAACCTAAAGCAGCACACTCCTTAAGAGCAGATACTATGCCAGTGAGGGAAGAAGGCTTTTGGGGATGAGAGAGGTACGTGCTCAGGGAAGAGCCAGCATAAAGATTAAAACATGTGAAATGTCAATAAGAGCACTCAAGCTTGAGACAGGACAAACATTCATGTGACAGACTGATCTTTTCTTCACTGGCACCAGTGCTGCGTAGACACTAAAGCTAACTCACACGTCTGCTGTCATTAGAAATGTCAGCTGCAATTTCAAAATGCTCACTAAGTCAAGTCTGCATTTCTCTTCTTAGTAAGCAGATGATTTACATAGTTAAACTGCACTCAAAAGTACCAATATTAAAATATTCTAGGAAAAGAAGCATTCACCTTTCCCTTAAGCTCCAGAATAACATACGCTACCCTGACAGCTTTATTTCTGGGATGCATTTGTCAAGAACACACTGGAAACCTGCTGCAGACTGAGCAGAAGGGCATTCCTGTTCCAAATGAGGCACGTTAGTTGAGAAAGTAGATCTGCAGAGAGGTCATTATTCCGTATTAGAGGTCTGTAAAAATATCTTGTATAGATTCAGTTCTCTTTTGCTACAATTCTTTTAAACAAAGAAGACAGCCCTTTACCTGATTTCATAAATACTGGATTGTAATGCAGCCAATGAAAAGCTACAAGGATATGCTTTTTTCCTTTACTCACAGTGCTATATATCACAGATATAAATGTTATCATTCCCTCAAAACTTTCTAAGAAACATTACAAATAAAAATATATCCATTTACAACACAATATAAAATTACATGTTATTTTAACAAGTTGTTGGGGAATACATCAAGTAAATTCAATCTAAAAGGAACCAGTGACCTTTGTTGAAAAAGAGAGCAGCCAATACTGGCTCCAATACCTCACTCCTTACTCGATGTATCCCACTCAGGGGTTACATCAATTTGCCTACTAATAAACCTTTCAAAAACATTTCAAAGGGAATTTGTTCTCCTCAGTCGCTCTCAGATTTCTACAAGCCTAACATCAGGACTGTGTATAATGAAACAAATAACAATGACTCTTTTCTATTCTTTGCCACCACAAATCTTGTTGATAATAAAAACCTTGTCAATAATGAAACCTCAGCATTTGTGTCAGACTTATTATACTGAAATATGGCACTTTTCTATGGGTCAATTCCTGTACCAGTAGACACCTATGGAAAGCACTTAGCAGCTAAGGAAGGCTCTTCAGGAGCTAGCAGCATCAAGATTAGTGGATCCTAAGCCACAAAAGGAAGGATGAGTATTTTCCTTAGTTTTATGAGTTCAGAAATTATATGAATAGAAGTATTAAATAGTTTTGCTTCTAAAAGAAAATAAACAGAACAATTAAACAAAATTCTCCTGAGATTATGAAGCTTATTCACCATGTCCAGAAGATGGTGCCATAGTTTAGAGGTTACCATCCACCCTGTCTCTCTTCTGGAGCTCACCATCTTCCTAGCACATAGCAGCACACAGGTGACACTTCAGACACTGGCTCATTAGAAGGAAAACAATAGTTGGATATAGGATTGTCCACAGCAGAGCCAGTCCACCTCATCCCCATCTGCTCCGGGAACCTCTTGGGCAGGCAAACATCCACCAGAATGACAACAACTCCAGTACAGACTATGACCCTGAGACTTAACCAACACTCAGCAAGCCTAGATGTGAGTCTGAACCTACACACTCCAAACATACCTCAGCCACCTCTCCACTTCCCCAGCCACAAGTGTTCTCCTAACTGCTTGTCAGCGTTTCCCCTTTTAGGCTTAACTGACCACAGACTATTTCACCATTAAGCATACAGACTTCAGTTTTGCAGCAGACCTGGCAGAAGCACAGTTCACTGCACCTATAAAAATCAGAGCTTTCAAACTAGATGTGTTTCTGCCCTCAATTGGCAGTGGCTGATGTCAGGAAAAGGACTGACAAGCAATACAAGGGAGCCCAAGACCTCTCAGCAAGCTCCAGCCTGACACATTTGGCACCATTTGCAGCGGGAGCAGCCGTGCAGCAAGCCCACCTCCACAAGTTTCCATCAGGCCCACCATGCTCAGCAGAAACGCCAGTCATCTCCTTTGGTAGGTATTCTTGAAGCCAGCTTTTGCTCACAGGCTGAGGTCATACGGTTACATGTGTGAAAGCTGTCCAAGGCAGGACTGTCACCTATTCACGTGGCTGTAAAATGATCTTAGAAGCCCAGTTAAGGTGTCTACACAGTCCAGCAACACCTACTTATGCTGATTCAAGGTGTATGGCCCCATTTAATTGCTCACCTTTCTTTCCTGCAAGGATTTCTTTGCAAGTGACTGCTACTTTTATCTAAATAATGAACAAAAAACACAACGGCACAAGTTGTATACACCATTTGGGATCATCACAGTAACATATCTGTTCAACAGACCTCAGGGCACATGACACAGTAACAACAGCACTGCTCTCACTGCACACTGGCTGTGGTACTAGGCTACCCTCAGACAAGGTGCACTTCCACTTACAGCCACTTCCAGCCAGGCAAATTCAGTGAAGTTCATCCGCAGAGGTAATGCACTAGATGTTTAAAAGATAGGATGTTATATGAATCTCTGTAGAAACCTCTGGGAAGGAAGGCGATAACTACACATGTAAATAATATATATATAAAAATTATAAACCATCAAGCCCAAGTCCCTATTTGTACAATTTTAGTTTGAACTTCTGAGTTAATTACTGTTTTCCAAGTACACCACATGCAGACTGGGCCAACAACAGGCATCCTTAAAGCTAAAACAAAAAGCTGCTCGAGTTGAAATATATAGCTGAGAATGATGACAGATTCAGCAAGAGTCCCTAAAGTCACAGTGGTGCTGGCTCCAGAGGGAGCCACTGTCTCGTTTTTGCATTGCCAGGAAGAGGCCAGCACATAGAGAAACAGCAACAACTTAACCACCAAAAGGGCTTTCCAATGAAAAAGTTGAGAAGGGTACAAGGGAAGCCTCTTCTGCATTGTGATGAATAGTGTAATGACGGCTACTTTCCCAACAGTGTCAGCAATTGTGTGCATTGTACTATTGTGATCAAAACAAAACAGCTTGCTTTATAAAGAACACAAATAGTTGAGTGCTGCCAGAAGAGAGCGAGCGTGGGCGCACGCACGCGTGTGTAACGAGAGTAAAGAGCAGTTTATGTTCAAAAAACATGCTATGGGTTTGAAAGCCCCCTTGCTGAAAGAGGGCTGTAGAAGAACAAATCAAATGTACCACAAAAAGATAACTGAGAAGAAAAGCAGTCCACACACCAAAAAAAAAAAAAAAAAGTGCTGCAAATAAAGACCTAAGAGCATTTTCTACTCAATTCTTCCCAAAAACCTGCAATGTTCTTTCCTTGTCAAGCAATAGAGCAAGGCCTTCTTTTGTAATTGCTTGACCTGTGCTGAACTTAGACCGTGCTCAGCTGAATAGCTTCGATTACCGTGGTCACACAAAGCAGATCAGAAATGAGCAGACTGGAAGGGTCAGAAAGGTGAGTCTGCACACCTTGACATGGACAGAGCATACAGCCAAGAGCAAAGACAGAAGTTTATCATCTCCCAGGGGTGTGAGTCCTGGAGGAGCAAGAATATTCTCACTGCAGTGAGGTATGGGATCAGTTCTTGGGAGACTCCAAGGTAGCTGTAAAACAGCTTGCTCAAGTGGCCACTAAGCTCCCTGACAGGGTGCTACTGCCTGCACTAAGTGCTACAGCCAGGTGCTGATCAGCACCCAAACTAGTTCAACTTTAAAGACCACCAATTTCATCTTAATAAGTTACAGTAACAACTTGGCTGCACTGGAGACACATTCAATGCCATATATTATCCCAAAGCTTCCCTAGATTCACTGCCCCTTCTCTGCGGAGGACACTGGTCCATCTCAAAGCCTTATTAACTCTAATCCAGAGCAGAGCGTTTCCCTTGATCTCTTCTCAGAAGTCGAAGTGGGGAGGGTTGGGTGAGTTATGGGCAGACATAGTCCAAATACATTTTCTCTTTTACAGTGGTCCAAGTACGACTGCCAACTAAAATCAAAGTTTTGTGGTTTTCTGTCTGCATAGCAGCAGCGAGCCTTTGTGAGTGGAAACTAAATCCCAGAGACGCGCAAGAGCCAGGCTGGCAAACGCTCTGGCTTCCAGCAAAGCAAGGGAGCATGTTTTGCAGATAATAAAGCAACATGATGCAAGTTAGAGACTGGTTTGTTTTAACTCTACCTGCTGCATACCATTAAAAAACATAAGATGTGCATCTTTCACTGGAAAACTGATGGACACAAGTTTAAGATATCACTAACCAGGATTTAGCAGACAAGCACAACGATTTTTCTTAGAGAAGACTGCCAAAGGACTGATCCCATTTTATCCTGCACAGAGCAGCAGGAGAAGGCACCCAGGTGCTCATTTCCAGCAAGCCAAAAACTCTGCCTCCTCCACTTTCTTTCATAGCAGTCCCTCAAACACTGCCTGGCAGCAGAACATGCATCATGAGCTGGTTATGGTCTGTGCCCATTCAGGTGAAACTGGCCAAGGAAAGCAGGAATGTAATAAACCATACAGATATCGTAAGGCAGGAGGTGGTGGCTGCCAGCTCTGCTCTGCCCTTTGAATGAGTTCAGAGCTTTGCTTTCCACCAACTACTTTATACCCCAAAGAGAACACAACTGGAGCACATGCCAGCTTACCACCCGTGGCAATGCTCACCTCTTCCCATGGAAACCCTTGTAGGGCAAATAAAGCCAACTAGCAGCTTCACAAGTTCTTCTTTCATGCCTCTTTCATCACTGGCTTAGGCAGGCAAATTGGAAGTGGAGCAAAACTCAACCACTTGATGTCCTGACACACAGCCAACCACCCCTTGTAAAACTCTTTGCCTTATCTCCTTCACCAGTTCTTTTCCCACCACATCAATAACCATTCTCATGCAGGAACAGAAACATCTCACCAGCAGATCTGCTCTATAAAGGGAGCGTGGCTGACCTCCAGCACCCCTCAAGTGCAGCAGCCCAGTTTTGTGTTAGACAATGAAAATGCTTCCACCACATACCCAGTAGCCATTTCAGTACTGCTAACTGCCTGTTCCCAGGCGAAAATCTGCCTTCAAAGCAAAAAGCCTCTGTTAGCTATAGCTCCTTTCACTGCAGCTCTCATAAGTCCCTTCTGCAAGATAATAAGGTGGCAGCTACAGCCCCAAATACATACTTTTTCTCTGGGACAGATCAATAGCTTAATGTTTCCTCATATCAGAATGCTGTTGTGACATAACATGGTTTTCACTGGGAATCTACTAACGCTCATTACATGGTACTGAGCATTTTGGGCAGAAATGCCAGAAGAATAATTCTATTCCTGGCTGGATGCATTTACTATATCAAGCAAAATAAAATCAAAGAAATGCAAGTACATGTGTTTAAATGAAAAGCTGCTTTTGCTCGAGTAAATAAGATAAAGGCAGTAAAACATATAAACAGGAAAAACTAATTATAAAAATCAAAATCCTTTTGAACAGTCTGGATGGTCATTTGGAAATAAATCTCTATTCTTAATGCCTCAAAACGCCTACTATGTCAAGCTTATTGCCAGAAGAAGGGCTGCTTACAAAGATAATTTTCTTTCATTAACGTACAATGAAGTATTTACATGAAGTTCCAGACATAGCAAGACTTTTTTCCTCCCTCTGCCACCAACATGATGTTGAACCAACCTTCCTTAAAAGACATGATCCGATGAATTAAGGGCAAATTGAGTAGCTCACATAAAAAGAAAGGGGGGGGATAAAAAAAATAAAAAAAGGACAAATTAAAAGCTTGGCTTGAAATGTTAATCTCTGATCTCTGTTGCTTTAATTATTGTGCTTAATGTCAATTGGAGAGCCAAAGAAATAAAAGACTACAACAAAGCTGTGTGTCCTGGATGCAGCATGCTCAGCAGAACTTCTGCCAAAAGCACGATGTTTTTATCAAAACAAATTCTGATCAAGTTTTCCCTCTCCCTCTGACAGTCCTGGGCATTTTCATCTCTTGATTTAGAGCCAAATTACCTACCCTTGGAAAGGGGTTAACGCTCTTGAAAGTCTTATTGTGATACCTATCTGCTCAGACCTGCTACGTGTAAACTTACAACACACAACAAACCCCAGCACATTATGCCAATACTACACAAAAGAGATAAGATAGTATTTCTATGACTGTGCAAAGTCATTGGTAGTGTAAACTGCAACAGACTTAAGATTTGCTTGTACTCTGGTGACCTTCACTTAGAGGTAAGCAGGGTAAGTCCTTTTCTGACAGAATAGAGTCTCAAGTGTGGCTACGGGCATAGCAAAATGACAGGCTGCTACAGGAAACGTGTCTTCCACTCCTCGTCAATAATGTGAGAAAGAAGTGATGGCTACAGCTAACATGATTTTTGGTTGACAGCCTTAGGCTAAAAATACAACCCAAAAATTATAAAAAGATAAAAAACCCCACACCTCTCCTTTTTGTACTCTTTGATCCAGTTTCTTCTAAATGACCCCATTACAGCAGCAGGTATCTGACCAGTACTTCATGCCAGAAGGAATTAACATTCATCGCTGCCTCACGTATGCATCTTAAAGGCACCAAGAATCACAGCAATCCTGAAGATGAAACATTTTAACTAGTAACAAACCTGGTTCCATTAAACAAAGGGGAACCGGTAAGTATGAAATGGACTGTCAAGTCAACTGGGCTGCTCTTAACCAAAATGACTGCAAGGTTTGGCACTGGATTCAATACTGCACCAGGGCAGAGAGGTCTCCACAGCTTTCTGTCCTCTCCTCTACCCATAACTGCCACAAGCAGAAGGACTGACTGCAACCTGCTCGCTCAGATCACACCTCTCTAAGGCAGAGCTCTGGATCACACCCCACTGATCTGCACCTTACCTTGATCTTCAGGCTGGCCAGGGCCTCCTAAGCAGCAACTACTTTGATTATGAAGTTTACATTGACTTCAATCATACTTCGGAGAACAAGAGAGCAGGACTGGACTGTGTGCTTGCAGCACAGAGAGGCAACTTTCTGAGCAGTCACTCAAAGAAGCAGTAGAATGAGTGGTTCTTACCTCTGCTCAAACTACAACTAGATTTTAAGAGAAAGAACTTTGCTATTTCCACAGAGACACTTCTATCCCACCTCTCAGAGGAAGTCAGCAAACCATTTTACAAAAGGGAGTACAAAGCACTCTTTGCAGAACCCTTATTTGTTAACAGCGTTGTCCTAATTTGGTTTTACAATCAAAGAAACAAGGCAGAGGCAACGTTTCACTTGGGTGAAGTCAGGCTCTTTGTGGACTGCCAGACCCAAACCTCTTCCCCATCCCATGGCCCTGTTGCCATCAGCCTATGTTAGCTTTCAGTGGAGCTGTGTGGATTCATTAATGCTGTAATAGCTTTCTTTACCTAGCTGTTTTTTCCGCAGCACATCTCCGAGGCATAAACCAAGCCTGGAAAAAAACCTAATTAGTGTAGCCAGCACTGCAATGCAATTCACAATGTTAACAGCCTCTCAGTTTTCAGGAGAGAGCACAGAAAGCGATAAATGCTGCTACACTGAGAACTAATGAAACCTTTGAAGATGCTTGTGGTAGGGACGCTCTATAGTATAAGGATTTAGGTTTGAAAGACCATAAGCAAAAGCTTTTTAATTACAATAATATATGTAAAGACAATTGTTACTTCAGTACTATGTTTGTTTAAGGCTTTATTGTTAATTAGTTTACACAAAGAAGCAGAAGAGTTGAGGAAAAAAAAGATTAAAGGTTACTTGCTCTAAATATTAACATTTTTCTGTTCTGTTTTTGATAGAAACTCATTCAAAAACTGTACCACAGTTCAAAACTGAGGATAAGAAAACTTTTCTCTTTGTCTTGCTACACTATGGAATTTGCAAAATGCAGATTAAGCCATGTAGAGTAGACACAAATATTGCAAGTATTTCCTTACTATTTCCTTAAATGTTTCTCATTAAAGCATTGGCATAAGATGGAAAAGCAGCAATATATCCCTGAGCTTCAGCCAAAACTCAGCTGAAGGTCAACCAACCCCTTATAACAGCAATGCAATTCCCACTCTGTTCTGCGAGCTCAGCTTCCCAGTAACTGGGAGGTCCTCAGGCTCTGGACATCATCGCATGGTCTTCCAACCCAGCCTCAGCCTTGCTAACTCAAAGATGCTTGCCTACATCCTTTGAGAACAGGGAGAGCAGTTTCTAAGAGGGTTCATGGAGCAAGCTGGGTTTGTTCTTGGGCACTGACTGTATTTGAAACAATATGATCTCTGTTCTTAACAGTGAAGACATTCTCTGCATTTCAGTTATAGCAAACATGCTGAGAAAGTAGAGACACCAACATTTCAGTACTTGATTTGCAGAGGGTAAGAAATTCACCCTAATGAGAGGGCTTCACAACAGCAAACGGAAGGATAGACTAACTCCTATTGTGAATGGCTTCCACTGTCTTCTCTTTACAGATTTCTCACTAAAAAGAGCTACAACTGTCAGCACAGTCTGAAGAAAAGAAACACTGTGAAGGCCTGAAGTCCAAATAAGCAGACTGAGCAACTACACTTAGACCAATCAGCACCAGTTTTCCTATCGATCGCTTCTTTGCATTAACAGGCAAGATTCTGCAGAGAGGAAAGAACACCACATGCAGTTTGTAATGCCATATTAGAGACCAGGCCAGCCTTGCCTTTTCTACAGGCTGGTCTATATAGTAGGGAAAAAAAACCCTTAACTTATAAACCTGACATCTTTTATGTGAGCCACAAAGCCTTCATCTCCAGGGACACTGGGGCTGCAAAGATTATCCCAAGGGGAGCACAGCACTGCACCAACACTGCTGCCTCCACACCCTCCTCTCTCATCTTGGCCGCCCATCATGCTGGCATTTCAGCCACAGGCTTCTCTTCGAGTTAGGATAACAGAATGAGAGGCCAGCAGGAAAGAGGAGCGATTGCACACTGTTGTGCTGGGTGAACTCCTTCTCAGGAGCCCTGATATACCAATGATTTGTCTGAAGAATTTAATTTTCAAGAGCAACAGTTCTGTTCAAGAAACCAAATGCTTACTGCAGGTGGGACTAATGGGTTGGACTAGATGACCTTTAGAGGTCCCTTACATCCCAATGCATTCTATGATTCTGTGATTTTAAGTCTGAACTCCTGAAAGTGTTTTCTTCATTTGAACAACAAATTCACTTTCACAGCACATCAGAATTCAGGCTGCTGCTCCATCCAACATCACCTCCTTCACCTTCACACGATTAATGATTTAACTGAGCCAATTACAGAGTTGGGTGTAACTCAGGAAGAAAGAGACAAGGGCAGTTTTGCTTTGCAGTGAAAGTCTACAGAGCAGATACCAATGGTACACAGAACCTTTGGACAGGATAAAGGACTACGAGACATGCCAAGGAACCCACCAGCTCTGAGCTTTCTGTAAGAAAGCTTATGATGTTAGAAAGCACCTTGGGAGAGTATTTAAAATCAGAATAAAAGAGGTTTGGGCAGAAAGAGATGTCTTTGGATATTTTTTTATCTATTCCCCATTGATACTACAAATTTTTCATTGATGTTTGATGCAACTCTCATGCAACACCATGTTGCTTCTCCTAGGAGTCTCAGGGCTCCAGCACAAGGTGGAATAGCATTCAAAACCAAAACCACACAGAGGCAAAGTCAGCAACACAACAGATATTTCATCACTGCTTTGGCCCTTTCATTTGACTAATAAAGAAGCCAGAAAAGCCCATGATCAGAGACTGGCTGCCAAAGAGCATCTCCTTTTGAAAACTGTTCACCATCACTCAACAGATGAACATATGCAGAGGGAAATTCCCATTTGTGTTTGACTGCTTAGCCTGTAAAAACCGAGTCCTGTGACTCAGACAGGTTGCTGGCTCTGAGGAATCATAAAATATAGATGCTTCCACTTCAAAGAAATAGGTTTTGCATCTACTAGATGTAACATAAAATCCAAATAGTTTCCTTGACATCTCACCAAGTTCTTTGACCTGTATTACTGATACACAAATCAAACATAACAGGATTTATTAATTTCTGCTAACCTTGATTAGTTATTACTTTAGTTTTAAATGGTGCCTAAGGACCAGTATCATCAATCCCTTCACAGCAGTAACTTGCCTGGATAAAATATAAGCATAAATTGCTTATGTATGATTGACTTCTGTTAATAAGGCAAAAGCATATATAAATACCTATATCTCAGTTAGTATTTTTTTTCCTAAACTTCCTAAGTACATCATGTCATTTATTGCAGCTAAAGAAACTAATAGCTTACCTACACCTTACTCTTTTCCATCAAAAATATTTTGGGCGAATAAGCTAAAGCTCTTTATTAAATTTTCTTTCTTGTTAAACGTCTGCATAACCAGTCTCTGAACTTCGCATAGATCACCTCCTACATTGACATAATTTTTACCTTTTTCCCTTTCTTTGCACAGCTGACATCCCAAAGATACATAAAACCAAATTTGTACTTCTGGCACAGCACACCCAGGAGATGTCTGAAACCTGATTTGAGGTTTAACTGTTCAGACAACAAAGCAGAAAGAAGAACAAGTTTTAAAACAAAATACTTCAATAACATACATTTCTAATGAATAAACACTACATAAAAGAAACAGCAAGAACCTACATTGTCTACCACTCACATTCAGTTTGTACTTCTGAACTGCCCCGCTGTGACAGTGCTGTAAGGCAGAGCTTGGCTTACGAATGACCACAAAATGTCCCTGAAGCTGGTGGAGGTGCAGTAGGCTCCTAAACATCACAGGGGTGGAAGAAGGCATGACTCTGCTCTCTTTAGAAACACCCTTTGCATGAAGGTCCATTAGAAAGGAGATGGGGAAGAACTCAAAGTCCTCATATCAAGGGAAAAGAAAAAAAAACCAAACAAACAAAAAAAACCCCAAACAAACAAAAAAAAAACCACCACACCACAACAAACATTTCCCCTTCCCACTTGTATGCTAGGGAGTGAAGGAGAAGCCTTGAGCAGAAGCCCACATAAGCCTGTTTCTGTTAAAATTGTAACATAAGAGGATAAAAAAATAAACTGCCAGCATGGCTTATCCCAGTATGAGCTCCAGTTTGCTAAGAATTTGTTCCAAGACAAAGGCAACACAAGAAACTAGAAAATACTTACAGATCTCCTCATCCCTATGCTTGAGTTACCATCTAACAATGAGAGTACAAGTGTGCACAAAGCTAACATGCCTGTGTTTCACCTTCTCCAAACAGGTAAAAGGTCTCAGTACTGTAAATCAGAGGTTTACAGATACTGTAAATCCTCAGATTTATGAAACATCTCAATGTTTAATGCTGCTCAATTCCTGTCTCCACAGCAGAGAAGATTCTTCATTAATTGCTCTTTTTCTCTGATGATAAAATTCACACTCAAGGTCATGCTTAGCACCTCCAGCACCATACAATCTTTGAATTTCACCCTCCTGCTGTCATGAATGACACCTCTTCACTTTTATCACTGTCACTGCTGTTAACCTTCCACAGAACTGGCAGATAAGGACCTGACATGAATGTCTTTGGACACAAGATAGAATTGAGATTTGGCTGAACACCTCATACACAGGTGGAGATCGGTACCTTCCCATGAAAGAAGGGATGAGTTCTCATCCCTATTCCTCACAATCTCTCATCAAGAAAAAACACTCGAAGAATATTGTATAAAAAACAGAGATGGAGGAGCCAAGGAAGGTAAAACAAAAATAAACAGGTTAGTATTTGGTATAAATCTACTCTTGTTCTCAAAGGAAAGTAAAATGAGAAGACATTCAATACACCTGGCTTCATCCTTTCATAACATTGGGCCGGTGCCCAGAATTGAAAGAGTGATGTGAGTTTGCTCATATGCGCCAAAAGAAATCATTTTCAGTTGATGATATCCTTTACAAGACAACAATTACAGTGTTTGCCACAGATTGCATCTGATTCTTGCAACATCTCAGACTGGAAGAATTTTGGGGTTTATTAGTTCTGAGTAAGCTCAATTTCCCTTTTACTCATTTTCCTTGAATGGTCCTTTTCTACCTGGCACTAAATCTCTGTTCGGACATTTACTCAATTAATTTGGCTTAATTAAATTGAGCTTACTCCACTTAGAAAGTGAAGCGAACTGAAATCAAATTAAAGCAACTTTAATTTTTAAAAGTGTGCAAACACAGTGGTTTAATGAGGTTTAAATAATCCTCTTTAAATTCACACCTTTAGTTAATTGAACTCAACTTTCCCAAGGATGCCTGTATGGACATGTTGTATGTCAAATCACATTTGAGAAAAAACAATGAAGAGAAGAACAACACCCATAGAGAAAAGAAGATAAAGGCAATTCTGGCTACAGACCTTCTCTGCAACAGGATGAGATCACATTTTTTTATGCTTTTAAGTATCCTGATAGAAAGAAACATGGGGGAGGAGGGGGTGCACCTTTACACATCCTCAGCACATCTTTTTCACCACTTACACAAGAGGGCAGAGCAATGAAAACAGAGACCCGAGATCCCTTTGTCAAATGAAGAGGTGAAAAATTATAGGGAAATGGACACAGATAGCAACCAAGAAACAGACAAGATGAATTAAACCTTATCCTAAGGCCATAGCCACAGACATTTATAGGGACCATTAAAAGGTGTCCAGGGTCCTCAAAAAGGAGCAACACCGTGTAATGCTGCTGCGATGATCATGTTGTGCATGGTCTCTTCAGAGTCTTCAGGAATTCCTCTGACCTCCTTCGAGTGGGTAACCTGGGTTGTAACTGCCCGCAGGGTCAAACCAAGGAGCAGACTTGGTGCTTTATATGAAATTCCTCCAAATTACCATGCAACTTTTGTTAAGCAAGACAAGACAAACATGGTGCTGTATGAGCAGCCCTTTGGTTTTGACCGCTAGTTCTGGTATGAAACCATCTGTTATTAATAGCTGGTTGTGGCTGCAAATCTTTGGTTGACTGACTTGAATATTGCTCCAAACCCTTACCCATGGTTTGTCTTTTTACTCATCTTGAGCAGCCTCTTGGCACTGGAAGCTGCTCTCAGTGCTTGAGGGCATATTCTCTGAAATCTTTCCTGTCTGATTTCTAAAGTCCTCTGGCTATCATTTCTTCTTCTCCTGTGCACTCTCCATCTGCCTTCAGACTGTAAGATTTCTTTTCCTCTCTCCAGTGATATCTGCTCTTTCAGAATGTGTCTGAAAAACCCCTATGCACGCAAACACGGATGCTTGTGAGCAAATGCTTGCAGGCTCATGCATGACCATGCTCATGCATAGTTTCCCTGCCAGAACGTCCGTCTGTGATTCATCCCACCCAGAAGCACAACGACCAACAGCCTTCAACAACCCACTACATGTCTGCAGAAAGCAACGCTTGCAGGGCTTGCCAGTGCAGACAGCACTTGCCAAGAGCTAACACAGACACCAGTATCTAATGTCACTATTTTCCCACACCTCTGCACTTAAAGTAAAGAGACTCAGCACTGCAGGAAGACTGTGAGCTTGAGCTGGCAAAACAGATGATGCAGAGCCTAAAAATGGATGGTACAGAGCCTGGCCCTGGCGCTGCATACACTGATGATGGGATGAAGCAAGACCCCAGCAGCACGTGTATAGGCAGGCATGTGTCCGTGGCTGGCACAGTTGCATGCAGACCCATCATTCTCTGGTGAGATTTTACTGTTCTTATTGCTACCAGGGGCCCTGGCAGAGTCATGCGCTGTACAGCCAGTGGAAAGCAGTGAGACTGCTTATGCACATGCATACATGCTGCTCTGAGTCAGGGCTTAAAAGCAAATGTGTGCCTGAGTATGAAATAAATCTATTTATGGCTCTGGAAGCTGTGCAAACTACACACATTTGCTACCTCTTCACTAACTCAAACTGCCATTATACGCAGATTAGACACTGACAGCAAAATAAAACTCTACAGTTTTCATATAAAGACTGTCACAGCCTAATTCACAGACAATTTCAAATTAGGCTAATAAATCCCTGTCCAAACTTCCCTTCAAATATAATGAATCACTGTTTAGTTCAGGCATCTCCTTTGGCAGCTCAAAACAGCAGAGGATTCTGCCCCCCATTCCCTCCCTGGTGTAACAAGCTACAGAAATACAAGGTTTATCACTGAGTCACTTGCATCTGCATAATCCTGTTCATCACTAATATGAGCTGTAATATAAGTTTTAGAAAAAAATAAAGTAGCATTCAGGACAATACAAAAATGCTCAGCCCTTAAATATTCCCTGAGTACCACTTGGATTCACAGACCCCGGTAGGAAGACATTTCTAGCAAGCCAAGGGCACTGGGAATGAATTTCCCCTCTCCTCCCAACAAAAAAAAAAAAAAAAAAAAAAGAGGCACAATCAATTTGTACCAACAGCAGAACTTACACAGGGAAACCACAGGGAGTAAGTTAATTGTGAGATTGTGAAAAAAAAAAAAATAACACTTGCTACAAAGCAATTAAAAGACCCTCTCATGAGCATTGAATCCTTTGCAATTTACTCAAAACAAACGTGTTTCCCTAAAAAGAAAGGAAAAGAAAAGAAATCAAAACCTTTGACCTTCAACACAAGCTCATTGCTCCCTCCAGGTTCTTCTAAAACAAGGTGCTTGAAGTGGTTTTTGTAGCTCTGTATAACTTGTGCTTTTACATTCACGTGAAGATCTCTCCCTTACGATGATTAGGATAACACCAAAATATTTTCCTATAATTTCCATCTGAGACCTCAAACACTTTGCGAATGTTCAGGATGGCATGGAAGGGTCAACCTTGTCCTTACACAGAGTTAGGCACATGGAGATGCTCCAAGTCATTGCTACATCCCTGGGAGCAAACAGTGGGGTGGAAAAACATCATGCCTGACTTTATGGGTGGGAAAACAAACTCAGATATGCACAGACTTTTACAGGAGGCTGATGAGAGCTAGAAAGAGCATGGAGCTCTCTGCACAGACCAATGCTGGCTCTTCACTGAACTCATCCAAGATTTTTTTCTGAACTAAAAGAAACATTGCAGCACCTTGGCAGAAAAACTGCCCTTCGTGCCAGCACCGATGGCTGGCTGTTCTTCCCTCGATGCTCCAGGACCCTCACTGTAGCCATCCTCTTCCCAAGCAGATGGCAGAGATGCTGCAGCAAAGCCCTCCTCGACAGGAAGCATGTGCATTTTGGTGTGAAATGCATCACTGCGGGGAAGGCAGCCAGACTTCCCTGGCCAGCTGAGAGCGATCAGGGCTTTCTGCCAACACCCGCCAGTGCCAGCTTGCAGGAAGGCAAACCCAGGCCTTTCAAGATGGGAAAGGGCTCCCAGCTAGTCAGGCTTAGTTTTGTCAGGAAAGCCAGCAATGCTCAGTGCTTTCTCCTGGCTAACGTGTTGGTGCCAGAGAGTTCTCCATTTCACAAGCAGAAAAATTTCCTGCAGAAGAGAGGTGAAGGAACAGGTGAAGGAACAGAGCAGCATCAGGCTACAAAGGACTAAAGACTCCGAGCAAGGGCCACCTCACCAGAAACCAATTCTTTTCATAAGGAAATTAAAGTTGGCACGTCAAAGGGGGGCATTAAAAAAAAAATTATTTATTTCTACTTCTCAATTTATTTTATTTTTCTAAAGCCTGTTAGTTCTGCAAATCACAGAGAGGAAGCTGGTGGCAGTGCAGGGGCAGTTCTGTGACCAGACTTCGGCAACTTCCAGCAAACACCCCTTTGCCTTTCAGGAAGCCCTGAAGAGCTCTCAGCCACAAAGCAGTGACTTCAGGGCGGCAGGGGGGGAAATCATACAAGGGCCTAGTGAATTGGGATGCAGCTTTTGTAAAGGATATTAAATCTCATGCTTTGGGGATTAAGCCAGTCTTTATCTGTTAGAGATCAGGATGTGGCTAACAGTAGGGGACAGATTATCTGCATCTGCCCACTGAGGAAGATTTACACCTTCTGAAGCATCTGTGCTGGCTATTGTCAAAACCAGCTTTCAGCCTAAGCCAACATGCTCCTAAGGGCAAGAAAATAGAAGCTTTCCAGCTTTCATACAAAGGCCTCCAAGTGGCAGCATGTAAGACTTTTCAAAAGACTTTCAGTAATTTGGAAGAACAGAAATGAAATATTGATTGTTCCGGGCCTTGCAGAAGTTAATTTTTCAACAGCAAAAACATGGTCTGGCCCTGGCTTGTGAAACCTGCTAGTGAAACACCTATCTCAAAGTCACTTAATATGCACCAGAAATCAATTTACCATCGTGGGCAAAGAAAACCCTGAAAACATCCTGAATTTCTACAGTTTTCCTTTAGGGGGAAAAAGGTGCATGCAAGATCTCGGCTCATGAATAAGAAAGAATTCATACAATGTATCCCTCCGTTAATTCGTTAACTGCTATAAATATTGAAAATATCTGCTTGTCAGAGACAGGGCCACGTGTAGCCATCTCCGAGTTGCTCATGGGTGCAGCAGATGAGAGTGCACACTCTGCACAAGGTTACAGCAACTGCACAATATATTTTAAAACTCTTTAAATTACTTTACCTCAAGATCTTTAACTGTGTCCCCACCAACCAAATGACTTATATCCATTTATAGTTTACAGCACCAAAAAAATCAAACAGCATGTTAAATCCCCATAAAGCTATTTCAGAGAAATAAATCAGTCCAAATATTCCCAAAATCCATCTTCCAGAAAGGCTGATAATCACGTGTGTATAAAAAACAAATGTTCAACTGGAGTGAGTTTTGTAAAACATTAATTAAAATAATTTTCATCTATGGTGACAACAGGCCATCTGCTACTCTGGCATCACAAGAGACTGCGAATTTCAAGGCACTTTAAGATATTTCTTGTTGTGCATGGCTGATTTTCATCTGAAAACTAAGCATGAGTTTCTTATCTCTCATTGGATAAGCACTTCCCAACAGGCAGCAAGCAAACTTTTTGGACTGGTAACCCAAATCCCCCTATCAGCTGCTCTCAGCTCGCTGCAGTGTGGTACACCGCAGCCAGTACAAAGCATGTTACTCCAACATCCGTGCCAGGATCCTGGCTCAAAGTCAGAGGGTACCTGAATAGGACAAGCCATCTAGAGAAACAGTCGGCAGGACTTCCTTTGCAATAAATTAAGTGCAAGCTCCAATGGCAGAAGCTATTATCTGGCCTAAGGGTGTACTAATTACGACTAGACACCTCTACATACACAGTTGTCTCCGACACAAACTTGCTGAGCTATGGCCAACTGTCAAACTCAGACTTTTATTTCAGAGGGAGTGAAAATGCAACTGAAACCCATCTCTTATTTTTCCCGACTGTCTCTTCCTTCTAGCCTCACAATAAATATGGAAGAACACAAAAATGGGTGAGGTTTTCCTAACTGTTATTGTCACTCACAGGCTCCCATAACTCAAAAGTGATCATTTACACTATTCCCAAACAGCACCTGAATTTGCAGAACCCGGGGGTGATCAACTATCATTTTGACAAAGACAAGGATTTAGGAAAAATCACACACGTACTGGGCAATAAGCCTCCTGAACTACAGTTAGAAATAGCAACCTCATAGTTGAAAAGCAGGTTCATTTACTCTGCTATTTATAGGTAAATTAAGTAGATGAGCAAGCTATTTCCAAGTCAGACATTGTAACCTACAATGATTTGATAAACACAATATGCCTTGGAAGAGGAAGTTCAATACCCAGCTTTGAATCCAAGCTGAGAAACGATGACCAGCATGCAGCTCTGCAGCCCAGAATGGTTCTCCAGCTGTCTGCACTACACTGAAACCCAGACAAGGTTTCAAGAACTGCACGATGTTGGCTTTCCTAGAAATTGTCACCCTGTAGCTTTGAAATCTACCGACCCACTTTCACCTCAGCATTTGCTACCCAGTCCCAGATGACCCTCAAGGAATCTCAGAGACTAAATTTTTGAGGGAGAGGATGTTTTATCCTTCACAGGTCTCTAAGACACTGATTAAATTGATTGTGATGGCTATTAACAAATGTAGCCAGACCACCAGGGAACGTCTCCAGGCTCCAACACAACACATTTTCAAACTAAAATCTTACAATGCTGATAAAGGTCATTTACCAGAAATCAATATTTGGAAACAGACTCCTGAGTACAGTAGATTAACACTGGTAACGATGGTATTTATTTTCATTAAAAGTAATATTTGCAATAATAGAGCATTATTTTACGTTATGCATGACACATGCAAGGAAACCTAAACTATTTAAATGTAAATGAGAATGTTCATATTTGACACCAAGAGTTTGCCATTCATTATTTGCCAGAAGTATTAAGGGATTTCTACCTACCAATTTTAGCATGCAGTGAACTGCGTGTGTTTTTCACCAGGCATTCAAGCAGGCCCTGTGCAAGCTCTCGCCTGACCCTTTCCAGTCTCCTGTCCCCATCCAAAGATTACATTAATCCTCTTTGTTTGTTCTTTCTTTAATTAAATGATACAATCTTTCAGGCAGTCTGCGCACAGATATCAGGAGATAAAAACTTTAAAAACCTGAGTGTACTCACAGGAATCATCTTTACCATGTTAATTAGCCCCCCAAATCACAATGAAATGGAAACTAAGATTATTAAGGGAGAAGCACACAGAGATAAATGTTAAGTATAACAAACCCAAATTTCCCAACTTCCAGATTCTGTCTGTTGTATCACATCACCAGTAAGCATGGAAATAAGTGATCTGACAGAGCTGAGAGAAAGTCTATCTTAAAAGGTTTTTTAAATGGGCACATTAAATAATTATCTGTTCAGACAGGTTGAAGTATGGTTGATCCTTTCTGGTAACAAGAGACTCAAAGAATTCCCAAGATCCCTTCAGAAGATGCATTATAATACTTTATTGTGCCATTTAACATAGGGACCAATTCCTTGTCTCAGGCACCAGTCTACAAGAGAGCAATTAATCTGGAACCAGCAGACTTGCTAGTGAGAGACTTAGACTCATAACCTGAAAAAAAGAGTTGATAAACACCTAAAAGGCCTTGATGGATTTTGATGGATGATGCAAAGAAGTCAAATAGCTTCCATTTCTGTTTTCTCTCCTTTTCCAAAAACGTGATTAATTACGCAATAATCTCTGAGAAGCTGGTCACTGCAACAACTCAACCACCAGCTTTAGATGTCATCCTAAGGAAATGATAAAGTTTTTTTGATCTTACAAACTAGCCTCTTTTCTCCTGCCTCCACTAATGATATTTCAAGAGAGAACAGTTTTATCTTTTAAGAAAAAAATATTACAGAAATTCTTCAAAGTGCTGCCTCTACAGCAATTAAAAAGTGACAGCCTGCTAGAGAACAGGAGGATAGATGCTATTTTTGTATACTCCTAAATAGGTAATGTCAAGACAAATCAGAGCTGTGGCCTGACTAGCACATATCCACAAGAAACACGTGAGTGCACATCTGCCTGGTGACTACTGCCAGCAGGCAAGGCAAAGCCTCACTGCATCCTGCACCGATCCTCCCTGATGCAGGGAGGTGACGGATTGGGCCAGGGGTAGTTAAGAACATGTACACTGGAAAGCCTTCTTAAGAGAAGGAAAAAATGTAAAGCATGATGTAGTTTCTGTCATTTTCCTCGAACACTCACTAGAACACCACTCTCACTGAACATTTAAGTGAGAGGGACATGGACCAGCTTGCACCGCTTCTGGATGCTGCCGTACCTAAGTGCCGGTGCTGGCACAGGGACCTGCAGAGGTTAAGGTTTCTTACGAAGGCTTTTAGCCACCAAGGCTGTAAGGTTTGGATTGGTTGTGGGAAGAAATGGAAATTTTTAAAATTAAATTCTGTGACAGTATTATATAGGATCTGATCCCTCCTGGCTTGTAGGGATCTGAACTAATGATCATAAGGTCTCTTCCACTTTCACATCTCAAACACGGAAAAGAGGAAGCTTTCACATAGCAGCTAATGAAGCACCAACAAGTTCTACCTTTATCCTTCATCAAGGGCAACACCTTAGTAGTTCAAGCACATAACTTTCATTCTGAAGTCCAGATATTTTTTTAACAAATAAAAGATTTGAAAATGTTACTGATTGACAGAAGTATGAACTTCAAAAGCTTTGTAAAAAAAACAAACAAACAAAAAAACAGTTTGCAACTAGTTATCTAATGCTGATGGTGAGATACATTTAGCTTTCTTCATAATTCAAAGCAATACATGTTTTTGCTGTTAAGGACACCGTTAATTTGAAATCTAATCATTTGGAGAGAAGTCGTAAGTGCTTTCAAGTGTTTTCAGTCACATTTCCACAGTCTTACGAAATATTCAGAAGCCTCTCCTCCAGAAGGTCCACACAAACAAGGAGAGTACTATGAATAGATCAGAAAGTTCTCTCACCATGGTGGCACTTCTCCTATACACAAATGAAGCTATTAAGAGATGACAAAATGACATTGTGTCTTAGAGACATAATTATTTGCTACCTATAACAATGCCACATATCATTCTTAATAAGCAATCTGAAGATTTGTGTGCACTGCACGATCCCAACCACAGTCACAAAACACCAGGGTCTCCAACAGAGACATGCAAAGGATAACAGCATCCTTACTCCCAGCTCTTTCTCTCCCACCAGCTAAATGGGTCTAATAGCCACTTACTGATTACTCACCCAGGGGTGGCCATCAGCGTGCATTCCCCATCCCAAACACTCCTGCTCACAGCTAGATCCATGGTGGCACACTTCTGCTACTCTGAAATATCACTGTGCCACATGGCTAAATGGCTGCAAAAGAAGAAAATCTCCATGCTGTGTGATATTTCTGCTGATAACTAGACTTTAAAAATTTAAAGCACATGAATAAAAGCTTTTGTGGTCAGACAAATGGCCCATATGCTAGCAATTAAATTATATACAGGCAATATGGTTGATTGTTAGCTACCAGAACACAAACAGAGTCTTTCTGACTTACAGAAATTTAAGTAGAGCTCCAAACACTTCTGTGAGACTCAGTGGCCACAGCACCCTAATAGATCTTTGAAAAGAGGGATTCCCCTTGATGGGCCACCGCACAAAAGCAGGGCTGTAAGTCCCTGTCCCCTTTCCCGAGAGGGAAAGCTCTATTGTGCAACACCTCCCATGGCACAAGCCCGAGATGCTGTCTTCGGGCTTTCCCAACACACACCCTCTTCTCAAGTAAGTCTTCATATCCTTTGGTCTAGCACTTCAAAGCACGTAGTCCCAGCCCTGAGCTTGGTTATTCCTCTTGTCCAGCTGGCTCCATGCTCTGCTCTCTAGTGTAGGGAGTCTAGTCACAAGCCAATTGCAAACACAAGCCAAATCCCTTCCAAGCTCCTACTTGCTTTAATCTCTTGCTTATTGCAGCAGCCCTGAATTTACAGATGTTACTTACACTGAAGGAGGAGTTGGGATTTTTTTTTGTTTACGTGTATTTTAAATACACCACGTTTTCTACACATAACTGTCATTTCGTAAACCCCATTCAGACCACACTGCTTCACTAAAGCACATCACTTAGAAAAGTATCAGTTGACTAAATTGGCATGCTTGAAGTGCTACTTAATCCTCAGAAAACAAATCTAGTAACAAAACTACATCTACTAACAGGACACTAAAGGCTAAGCTAAATTCATGGGCAAGCTTTACCCTGTGTACACACGCTGTCATTTCACACACAGACATATTGGTTTCACCCAGATGTTGCCATGTTTGTGGCACTTAAGACAATAGTGACATCTGAAATACACATACTGAATCTACCCCTTCATAAACACAGACATAAAACTCCCAGGTACTGGCTCATCCCTGGTTTGCTACCTGGCATATAGCTTGTGTCTGCTTCAACTTCATTGTGTGTTTCACAGTGCAACTGATAAATAAGACATGGCACACCATGACTTAAAAGCTTAATTCCACCCCCTGTAGCACACAGCATCTCCTTATGATTAAGACAGGTCCCATACCAAGTCACAGAAGAACTTCAGTCATGGCCAAGAGGGGTCTAACAGGGAAAGGCACCATTTTTCACAGAAGAGCCTTGAAACAGAAACACCAAATCCCACCAGAATGCTTTCCCATTACATCACAAACTTGACATTTTAAATCCTGTACACAAAAGTGAAATCATTTCCTTTTCATTTCCTGAAGACAGAAAAAAAAGAAGTCTCTCGGAAGGAAGTATTCATCTTATAATTACAGTTTGGATTCATCCGAGTCTTGCAGAAACATACAGCCCTTGTTTTGCAGCTATGTCATTACTCGTGATTACTTGGAAGATCCCGTGAAACTGAAAAATGAGATGGTCAAACTCCTAAGTACAGAAATAATTGCTTTTATGTTGGATTGCTTTGCTTAATTTCAGAGATAGGTAGACTCTGATAAACTGTACTTACTTTATTTCCAAATGTGTGATGTTACAGTTCATCTAAGGTCCCCTTTCTTACCTATGCCTTCCTCAACAACACTCAAACTTACAATTCATTACACTTCCTGTCTTATACCAAAAAGTCTCCACTGTTGTTACTGCTGTGGAGAAACTAGAGTCTGCACGGAAGCAAAATAGGCAAAAAATACAAAAAAATTATGCAAAAACTATAGGAAAGCCTGACTCTAACTTGGATTCCCTCAGCCTCACTGTACAATTTTTGGACTTGAACACTTCTGCAGCAGAACTCCACATGCATGCTAGTCACTTATGTGTCTCGCTTCAAAAGTTAAATCATTTCTCTGCATCTGAGCAAAGAGAAGCCATGCTATCCATGCTGTAAATAAAAGACAACTTGCTACCTACCATACTAGCAAAAGTTTTGTTATTTTAAAGGATAATCACCAACATTTTCCCGAGATAGTGAGGAGCCAGAACAATTAGAGACAGCCCAAACAGTTGACCAAAACACTTCAGAGTTCCCAACAGCTTCAAAAGCTGACTAATCTTCGGTGGTTTTTATTTTTCCCTAGAAATCAGAGTAATCTGCCTCCTGAAACACAGTATGAACACGACACCAAAACAAATAATAAAGGGATGAAAGAGAGAGAGATGCAATTGCTGATGAATGTTGCTGGTAAAACTTCTGTGCAAGCCTACTTTCTCTCTTGAAATGGCTTTTACCACACTGGGACCATTTGTTAGACGGCAGCCGCTGCCAAACTGCAAGATGATACCCCCGACAGTAACACAACTCATTACACACTGATTTATGGAACAAGAGCTCAGAGGGGCCCAGCACACAATCAGGGGGGAAAAAAAAAAAAATCCACACCAAATCCATCGACAAAGGTGACATTTAATAGGTTTATGTATTTTATAGTAGCCTTAAGTGTGCTCCTAAAAGAGGCAGGGAGGATGTGCTTATTCAGGAGGAAAATTCACTTCTGTCTCTCAGCAAGTGCAGCCTAGAGCAAGCACTTTGTTTAAAGACTGGAGGCCCTCTCCAAGAGAACAGATGCCCCCAGGCAGAGTCACTAACACCTTCCGAGAACACCTTGCAGATAGAACCAAAACACTTAGCTTTGAGCTGTGAAGATTTTACACTTGGCAAATGCTCAGATAAGCAGACAACACTCCTTTTAATCTCTTCCCTTCTTTTCCACAGGCTCCCAAATCTGATGATCGACCTTTCTTTCTTTGTAGCCAGAGATGTTCCCCATGCAAGTTCACATACATAATCTTTGGCTGCAAATGTTGGGGCCAGTTGCTGGAGACCAACAAGAGATATGGTTCAGTTCAGGGAATTCATGGTGCCTCCCAGCCCTTCTTCTCCCACTGCCTCCTTATGTCAGGTTGAGGTCTCCCATGCCTGTAGAAGCACAGGATCTTGTAAACCTAACACAGGCTTGTAAATCCCAACTAGGGAATATGCACTGCAGCTGAGCTCTGCCAGCATCTCTGCATGTCACAGCACCAGTGGCCCTCAGACCTCTTCTCCCATAGGAAGGGCTCTGCTATCTTGGCTACTGCTCAAAAATTTCCCAAGCAACTGCCACAAGAAATAGCAAGGGACTTCTAACATCCTCAGCGTTACCCACAGACAAGAAGCCTGTTTACTCTTCCAGGAGAGCCACAGAGAGCAAGAGGAGAGGGGCCAAAACACCTGCACAGACATGAACAGCAGGCAGCCAAGCACCCCTTGCTGCCAAAATGGACAGTCAATCCTTTCCCCGTTAAGTTTCCAAAGACAAACTCTAACTGTCCATAAAGAGCTTGGTGCCCCTGAGCCCACCCCACACACAAACTCCATCGTGGGGCTTCCAGGAGCCAGCACTTTATCGAAGTGAGTTGGTATAGATCAGACAAGAATGCTAAATGAGGTAATAACACCCAACATGCCAATCCATCTTTTAAAAACACTCATATGCCTGTTTCCAGGTATTGGTTACTAATATAAAATATTGGTTTTATCTAATACTTTGCCTGGGAGTTTAAACTGAAGTGCAATCCATGAAAATGATGAACCTGGTGGTGGTGGGGAAGCAAACAAAGCAAGACAACACAAAACAACCCCCAAACAAACAAAAGAATGAAAAAAAAAAACTACACCTTTTTTT
>JANHGN010027248.1:0-16439 GCA_024605025.1 Megaceryle maxima
AACCCTTAAAAAAAAAACTTAAAAATGCTATTTCTCCATAATTTTACAGCAGAATAACAAGATAAAATGAGATACAAAACAATTAAGTATGAAAATATATTTTAAATAATGTAAGGATTGTTGCACACAGTGTTAGTGCTTTAATCTAACAACGTGGTAACTCTACATTTGTCCATACAGATGCTTTGCCATGTAAAGGATGTTTCATTCTGAAAAATTTAAAAGAATATACCCACCTTTTATCATCTATTCTTTGGTGATACCTGTTAATTTTTATTATTTGTGCTACAGCCATATTTAACTTGCAGGATCTGAGTTTAACATTATAAAAACACACAGGAAGATATAAAACCTCCTCTGAGGAGTTTGCAACCTACGTTTTTTTACTATAAAGTGTGGAAATTGTACTGTATTTCTCCTTAGAAATGTGTTTTGGGCTTATTTTAGTTTGTTTTTTAGCCCCTAGTAGTCAAATTTCACAGCACTGACTTTAATGAACTTTGAGAAGATGAGTCACACGGGCAGGAGGTTGGGTGTAGTGGAGACCAGAAACTGTTCCATGTTAGGAAGCAAGCTGCGTTTGAAAAAGCTGTTCTCCCTGTGAATGTTTTAAGCCACCATTGCACAGACTGTGACCTATACTGGGAACTACTTCAGTCTCTGGATTTTAGTGTCATACACAATTTCCTCCAGCACCATGTATTACTCATTGAGTGTGGTTCATCCTTTCTTGCAGAAGTAGACACATCTCATATAATTGGCCAAGGAGAAAAAGCAGCCAGTCTGTTTCTGATAATGAATCAAACATGGATTAATGCCTAGGCTGGACATAGGGCTTGGATGCACTGTAACGTATTGTTCCCTCTCAATTGAAAAGGAGCATCTGAGAGAGTCTCTGTGGAGTGGATAGTGGTAAAGGGTGCCTGATTCCATTAAAGATATCATTTTCCTTATGAAGAATGGTATTTCTGGTATTTCTTTGCCATTCTATAGTCATGTGGGATTCATCCAGGCGTAGGGAGATGTGGGTAACTCCATTAATTTTGAAAAGAGAAGAATTTTTTTTCTATTTTGGGAAATTTAATGTAAGCTGGTTTGGACAGAGGTTATTTTTGTCCTGTCTTTGTAAAGTACTTTAATTACGTGCCCGATCCATGACCAGGAACTACAGCAACAAGGTAAGATGGAGAATAATTGATGTGTGAATTCTTCTTTTCTCCAATCTCCTTTATCTACTCCTCAGATGTTTCCTCTGCCACTACACCCTATTCAAGACAAAGAATTAATGGCAGTAATGTCAGGTCCTTCAACATTGTGATGCTACCTCAGAGACTGACCTCCCAGGTACACATCGCTCAAGAACTTATATAAATACTATCAATAAAAGTGGTTGTTGTCTGTGCTGCACTTATAAGGTGCTCAGTACAGTTCAATACCTAAACCTAAATATTGTTCTTTTATATAGTTTTATATAGTCTGCATATGCAGTCTGTGTGTATAATTGTATACTTCTAACATTAGGAATAGAACAGGTCATTTCATTTGAAGATCTTGTGATAGACAGAGGTTTGATCAGTGCTGGCTCCTGATTTTTTCAGATCATTGAACCAGAGCTTCTCTCTTTTATGGGTTCACAGATCTTGCCATGTCTCAGATGAGTGTTCTGTCCTACCTAGTCCTGGATAACCTAAGCCAAAATACTTTCTCCCTGATTTCCGTCATATTTTCTAACTGCAGTTACTGTTCCTTGATCCTAGACTTTTATTTTGCTTGGTTGGTTGTTTTTGTTGTGTTTTGCTGTGGTTTGTTTTTATTTTGATTTTGTTTGGTTGGGTTGGTTTGTGGGTTTTGTTTTGTTTTTGATTGTTTGATTTTTAAATGGAAACCAAAAACCAGATCTATTTAAAAGTGGAATCCACTTTCAAAACAAAATAGAGTAGGTGAGTGCCCAAAGTGGAAAACTTTAGGATTTAGATCTCACTTCCCCCCCCCACCCCCTTTTTTCTTCTTTTCTTTTCATAGCATCATATCATGGTAGAAGCATTGACTGTAAAGTACCTCTAGAGGACACCTAGCCCAGTCTCCTGCCTAATGCAGGACAGTTACCGGCATGAGATCAGGTCATCAGTGGCTATCTGGGTGGGTCTTTAAATCCCCCACATCTGGATGACCTAATCCACTGCTGTCTAGTCAGGAATTCTCTATAATATGCAGCAGCTTCCCAGCTGCCAGTGCCAACAAGAGTTTACCTCCATATTTTTATAATTTCCTTCAGGCAAGGTTAGGCCACTCTAAGAGGCTGATCGTTCAACCCAACAGGCTTTTATCTCACCATAGAGAGGAATCAGTTTAGCCAAGCATAGGTTGCTCTTGGTGAATTCACACTGGCTGAAGGACTTCTCAACCTGCCCACATTAGGCAATGAATTCAATGAAGATGTGTTCTAGGACCTTTCTAGGATTGCAAGAATGCTGACAAGCCTTCGTCAGCTCTGCTACAACTGGATATTACTGCTGAATGCAATACACATCACTCAGTCTACCTCCACAGAAGAGACACACAGAGAAGTGGAGCTCAATTTCTTTGGGTTCTCTAAGATATCATAACCATCTCATATATTGCTGCGCTACTTTACTAATTATAACAGCAGCTGTATATCTCTTGCCTCTTTTGTGAGCTTCTAAGCAAGTTCTGAGCTTCCCAGCCAAAGCTTTATGGTTCAATTTCTCCTGGAGCACTAGAAAAAAAAATAAAATAAAAAAAAAGAGCAGTCATTTGCTGGAATCATGAGCAGCTAATTTGCTGAGTTTAGTGGCAGGAAGCCTGAAGATAATCAATCCAGTTCTTCTCTACATATATGAATGCAATACAGCATGCTGAGTATGGTAAATTATGCTGTTCAAAAGATGAAAAATCTTATCAGGTGAAACTGTAGATAAATCTTCCCTGGCAGAATGTTATGCTTCAGAGTATCTCCAGGTTCTTTGAAGACTTCCCCAGTGTCTCACGTAGCCAGGCACTGTTGGATAATTCCTCTGAATTAGGCTATGTTTATGTTTTCCATCTAGAATAGCAGTTACATTTACAGCACAACCTTCCAGACTGCTGCAGTTTGTCCTCCTCCAAGTTAAAGCATTAATTTGGACATAACTAAGTTCACATGGCAAGATTTAAATGGTAAAAAATTCCCAGTTCCTTGCTGAGTCTTTTTCCTCCATGCACAGCTTTTGGTTTTGTTTTTGAGCATTATCTAGTTCTTGCTTCCATTACAAACATTATAGCAAAGTTCACCTTCTGTTGTAGCTAGAAACCCTCTTTTCTGTTTCATCCAGCTGTAACCAAACCAGATTTCTTAGATACATCAGCCAGTAGAGGTACTTTTCTCTATCAAGCACATAGCTTAGCTCATTTCAGGCACTGAGACAGATGATATAAATGTGAGCTGAGACGGGCAATATAAAACTGCCTAAAATCCTTCTGAGGCTGTATAACTTCATAATTCTCCTGAGGTTCACTGAACAGTCATTTCTCTCCTTCTTTCTCCTTTTAGGTGGTTTTAACTGACGTGACCAAAACTTATTGCCTGAAAGTAAAAAGGAAAAAACCCTACTGTATATTTTACAGCTAGGTTGTAATTGGAGAACTGCACTTTACTAGACCTGCCATAAAACCTCTTCACTGATTTCCGAGCAGTGAAATATATACAGACCTCAGATGGAAGGAAAAAAACCAAACAAACAGAGGAACCACTTTCACACAGTTGACGTTTAGGGCTGCACTGGGTCTTTAAAGTGAAATCCTGAGTAGGGAATTGATTCACAACATCCCTCAAAATGCCAAAGAGTTATGACTCTTCAAGGTCTGGAAAAAGAAGATTTGGGTCAGTTTGTACCCCTTCTGTTTTTAATATCTTGCTGCATGGTAAGACTTCTCCACAGCTGTCCAGAAACTTTATGGGAACCCAGAAATGTTCTATATTTTGTTCTCTTCGCATTCTTCACTTTGCTATGAACAGCAGTTCTTATGAAAACAAACAGACAAAACAACAAGCAGTATCCTTTTCAAAGTTAAATTGCCTTGGTCAAGTTTTAGGCACCTGCAAAGCAATGGCTTCATTCCTCAGTTCCTTGTGGTAGTTCCATGTTAGCATACAAAGCCAAGGAGAGCATGAAAGGGTAAGGTAAGCTCCTGAATTCAAGCTCCTGAGTTTAAACAATTTTGCATAAATAGACATCTGCTCCTTTTTTTTTTTTTTTTTTTTCCCCCCACTTAATTGGTGTGTATAATTTTAGGAATAAAACCTGAAATAAGCTTTGATTGCAAAGTTTCAGATTTCCGATCTCTTTTAAGCAGAAAAACAAATGAATGGAATGTTCAGCCTCATCATTTCTTTTCAAGTGCATATGTAAGGTCACAGGAATAGAGCAGACTCGTATGAAAATATTGTGGCCCACTGGCCTCTGTACAGGAAAAAAAAAATGAAAAAGGAAAAAGAGTATTATTCAGCTTTATTACACTAATATACTGATGCCTTCTCAAGGCATCTGTAATGCCTGTGTGCATCTGAATTGAAGAGTAAAAACTAGCATAACGATGTTGTGCTCTCTAATTACAGAATTGTGAATGATGTTGGTAATAAAAATAGTGTCATAAAAGAGTAAGAAAATTGCTTCCCCATAATAAAAAATATCTCCATTGGGGTCATATTTACTTTTTATTGACTGACAAGGTCTCAGTAATATATTGTTAACTGACTGTTCCTCAGATCCTGAAATGTCTTCTCCACTCACATACATATTTCTAGCTTGTTAGGGTAGCAGCATGACAGTACAAAGGACTGGGATGTATGTCTGTGCATTGTAAGCATAACTTTTAGATTGTCTGAGTCAGGATTTTATGATCAGATAGCAGAGCTAAGTAAATGGTTGTGTTCCACATCTACCCCCAAAATAATAAAGACAAAGTCTGCAGCAGCTCTGGGTACAGGAAGACTCTGCAAAGCTCTTTTGAGCTTTTGAAAGGTATGACTGGAAGTATCTGCTGCCTTTTTGTCTCATGTTCCTCAAAATCTGATCAAATGTTAAAGATGATCTGAATTTACATGGGGCAAGAAAGCACATGCTTCCGCCATTATCTCCTTTTCTGCTTCCTTATAAATCCAAACTGGATAGCATCCAATTTCTCATTGCAACTGCCTCTGGAAATGAAAGAGCCTGAATAGAGGAGGAGATGAGCTGCTTTAAATGCTTTTTCATAGTTCTTCTCACTGCTATGAAAGCTTCATTAAAAGCTGCAGCTTGCTTGTATTCTAACTCTTCCAAAGTAATAAGCATATAATTGTGCTGAAAACTTGGGAGGAGTGTGTCACTGCAAGCCATTACGGCATCGTTTTATTTCAAGGTCCTTTTGCATTTTCTTGGGAATCAGAGACCTCTGTCATTCACATCTGAAGAAAATTCAGAAGAAATCATGTCTTTTTAAACAGGACACTGAAAATTTGCAATGTCAATATGTCTGCATAGATTACTTCTTCATGGACTACTGACTGCGAGTACGTGTTGTGTAGCATAACAATTATTTTGTCTTTTTTTGTCTTCTTAGCTTACATTCAAAATACGTCAGATACAGTGCTCACTGCTGACACACTAGGAGCCCTTCAGCATTTATTTTCATTTGTTGAGATGGAGAAACGTGAGTAATGATGAAGAAAATTTGTGATGCCAGAATTTATTACAGCCTATTCTAAAAAATTCAGCTGCAGTGCTAAGATCCACACATGCTATAAATGATTACATAGGCTTCCTTCTAATATCTGCTGTGGTGCAAAACGATCTCGCCTGCAGATGATAATAAGTGCTCTTTTGAAATAGCTGGAAGGGATCTCAGACAGCAGGGCTAGATACATGCATTTCATAACACCAAGGATGACAACAATATTCAAAGCTCTTAAATCACCCTCCAAAATGTCAGGTCTTCAGTAGCAAAAATCCACTTCATGGATTCACCAAATTCAATCCAATCTCATATCTGCTTATGAAAGTCCAGTTTTGAAGTCTTGGGACATACTCTGTATGCATGATGGAAGAAAATAGAAACTTCTGCAGCCTTCTAGACTGAAGCTCTGTGTTATTTCTTTTCTGATCCACCCCACAAACGACAGCCTCAGGCATCCCAGTGTGCAACAGTGGGGAAGGAACACACTATTTACAAGATTTTAGATTGCTTCCACCTAAAATGTAAGGGTAATTCTTGAGTTGAACCTCTATTAGCTAAGTAAGCCTTGTAGAAAAACAGATAAAGATATTTAGAAAGTCAGGTGTTGATTCTGTTAAAGTGAATGTATGTTTCTGTAGAATACAATTTCTGTTGAATAAGTTTCCAAGCCATGTTTCCTTGTCTTCTTTCAGTCTGCAGCATTAGTTATCCTATGTAAAGATATACGCCTCCTGAAGAGTCATTCTGAATCTCTGTTCCATCTTCTTGTTTCCAGTTGACTTCTGGGATCTCAGTGAAAAATCCCTTCTAGTTTATAATGAAACAGAATGGCTTCTTATTTCATAAAACCCAAAAATATGAATTTTAAAGGGGTGGGTTTTTTCCACAGAATCTTGATAGCATCAGTTTTCCATCTTTCTCCAAGCTAACTCCACACCAGCATGCAGAAATAAGAAAGTAGATTTACCTTTGTTAATTTGCCTTCACCATTTGAGAAAAATAAATGGATATTCCAGAAAAATAAAAATAAAACCCATAGTGAGGCTAAACTTATCTCCTCCTCCCACTGATTCAGTGGAAATTTCCTGGCACGTTAAATAAAGCTGGTAAAGCTGGTTGAAAGTCACTGCTTTACTTTCTTCTTTTTATCAGTAAAACCCCCCCCCAAACTACCTTTGGGATTTTATCCTTTGTTTGGGGGGCTTTCCTGACAAAAAGGAAAGAATATTCACAGCAAATGAAACCTTTAACACCACAGGTGTTACCCTAACTCAAAGAAAAATGACTGCAGAAAGCAAATCTCATGGTAGAATTGAGGGTAGGGAGTGCTTGTAGAAGAAAATTTTGAGTTACTTTCCTCCCATCTTTTTTTTTTTTTTTTTGTCTCCTGAATTCCTAATTTTCAAGCAAGAAATGCTGCAAGTGGTGCAAGCACTTGATGATCTAGAAGTAAATCCCAAATTTATGACCTGCTGTCCTCTGTCAAAAGACTGTCCAGCCATGAAAGCCAACGCAGCTGGACGGGGAGTTTTGAAATGTGCTCCTGAACACAGATGTGGGTCTTTTTTTTTTTTTTTTTTAAATACAGGCTGCATTTTTCTTCCCTTTGTTCTTAATTTCAAAATCCAGAGAGGCAATGAGTGAAATGTTTGCTTTGCTGTCTGTGTGCCACAATATACGAGTTTTCATCAAAAACCTCAAATATTTTCAGGTAGAGTAATCTCTAGACACTCCCAGAAGCAATTAACATTGTCTGGTTTTGTAAATGCATTCTGCCCATACCTGTTTGTCATGTGAACTGTACAAATATTATTTTCAGGGTTTCTGGTAAAGCTGTGATTGCTTATCCCAGGGTGACGAAACTGACTGGGCAAGGTGAGCTTATGAAATGGTTTGGTATTGCCATTTGGAACCAGGACATTTTGCTAACAAGCGTCACTGGGGACTGAGCTGGGTAAGTCTCTCACTTGATGCTAAATGAGGGAAGAGGAGAGAAGGAGGCTCTGACTGAATGGTGGGCATGCTTTTCTTCCCCTTCCTAGACAAAATTTCCTGAAGAAAAGAACCTTGAAGTATGGCCCATGAGCTTGTTTTTTTTTTTTTGCTCCATTCCCTCATGATTGACCTATAAATAGAGGGGCAGGGTTGGCTGTTAGAAATTATTAAAAAAGGGAAAGAACCAGTTTGTGGTATTTTCCTGGCAACCAAAAATCAATTTCAAAAATATAACCCATTATCATAAGCTTATAAACATTTTTTTTTAATTAATTTTCCATTATGGATAGCAATTTGCAAGTTGCTTTTTGCCAATTGCAACAACACAGGATCTGCTGCTGAAGTGGAAGCACTTAGGCTTTGTCCTTAAATATTTATTAGTACAAGAAGCAGCGTACCGCAATGTTCTGGCTTTGTGTCACATTCGATTCACTTGTGCAGGTACAACCTGTAGGCAGCTGTTACACCTAAGAAACAAATCAGTCAAAGGACTGAGAGGCACTAATGCAAAGCAGCCCTTGCCAATGATACGTGCAGTGTTCTAAAGCGACTGGCACATTTTTGCTTTGTGCTTTGCATTTTTTGCTACATGTCATAGGTTTAGCAGCTTGCAGCACAGGAATTGAGTGTGGCTATGTGTCACTTTAGGCATTTGAGACTCTTATTTGATTTATATGTACTTCTGTTTAATGTCAGTGTTTCCAAGGTATGCGAGCAGAAGCTTTTTGTTCCATTTAGTGCCTCGTGAATTTATATGAATTAGGTAATTATATGTTAGCATTTCAACAAGAGGGAGAAAGAATCCTGATAGGATAAAGCAATACAGAAAATAAGGGTTATAAGTGTCTTCAGGCTTGGCTAAGGTCTTAACCCTTTTAACGTTCTCATAACCCTTCCTGCAATGACAGTGACATCCACTGTTTCAATATAAAATACTCTGAGAAAAGAAAATAAAGTGTTTCAAATACCTCTGCCTCAGCCTTTTCAGTCATGACCCATTTTCAGGATTATTGAAAGAAAAAAAAATATTCTGTCCAGTATTTTTTTCTTATGAAGCTGCTGTCTTAATTAAGACAATTAAGATGAAATCATAATCTGTGGGCAAAGCAAAGCTGTGTGATACCTCCATATCAGTGAGGCTTTCACACAAAGCAGCTTAAATCTCTGAAATAAATGGAGTTGATTAAGGTGAACCAGGGGCAGCTCAGCCACCAGCTCCTCTAGAGCCAACTGAGGAGAAGACACAGTTCAGTGGAAGGACAGCAATGCTTCTTTGTTAGCAATGAACTCCTCTAAGCTCAGAAACAGCTGCCACGGAAGTAATGAGGAAACCCATAACTACAAGGCACTTTCTGAGAAGCCACCTTGTCTACAGGTCCAGCTTCCAGATGGTGTCTCAGCCTGAGGACCTAAAAGCATACACAGTAGATGAGGGAAAGTCAGACAGTCCTATGAGCTGTCAAGTAGAGAAAGTGTCCCCAGGAGATGACTGGCAGTTTAGCACAGCAGACAAGATAGTATAAACATAAAAATGGAGGCAAACAGAGCAGATGCAGGGAATCTAGCTCATCATTTTTCTCATGTGACATATCTGTGCTCTGGTTTCAATTAGCTAGGAAAGGAGCAAATTGTCATTTCAATTCAGACTCACAGGTTTGGGGAGAGAACTGTGCTGAAGATTAAAAAAGGTATCTTGCAAAGAATATGAAAAAAGGAAAAGAGCATCTTTATGGCACACCTGCAGATGATACTTATTATCCTCTTTATGCCTACCAATGCTTTCATTCAAAGATAACAAATTACTAGTTGTGTCTCCATAGTCTCCACAGTTTTGGATTAGCCTTTAGCATCACCTCTTGGCTCAGGGCTTCACCTCACTACAAGCTGTCTGAGCACCAGTGTCAGGTGTGCTGGGTGACCCACACATTGAGCTCTCTTGCCTGTATCTGGAGAGGCTTTACTCTGTTCCTGATTGTGCTTGGCTCCCTGGCCAACCTGCCTGGCATTGACGCTGCATATGAGTTTACATTGAGTATGCAAACTAACTGAATTGCTAAGCATGCTCGGGTGCTTCTCCAGGGATTCCACCATGAATGCTGAAAGGAAAAAATAGCTGCTCATGAGCATCTGGAATTACAACAATATCTGGCCAGTGATAGAGTTTTGAGAGGTTACTTCTCTGAGAGAAGTAATGCCCCTGGTTACCCTTACACATGTGCTAAATACCTGCTAACATGTGCACAGGCTTCAGAACTCCAGCTCTGAGCACACAGAAATGTCCAAAGCCAATCTTAACAACTGAGCCTTAAATTACATCTTTTATTTGCAAACACACAGTTCTCAGGAAAGGTCTTTGAATGCATGTAACAAGCAAAGCAGCACTGTTGGGCCACCTCTTCACTAATCCCTCATGTCTCAGTCCAAGTTAATCCAATATAATGGCTTCTTTTTTGAACACAGGGAGCCCTTTTTATCTGTAGTTAACTTCACATTGCCAGATAATATTAGATGAGCACCTCTTTTCTCCTCATCTTCAGAGGCCAGAGCCTGTGTCCAAATTTTGTCACTAAATGTAGGGGGCTTGATTCCAGTGTGTGATTCACAATTTCCCTTGTGTAGCTGGGACAATTTCCAAGCTGCAGTGATTCCAGCATTTACCATGTGCAATGGCAAAAGAAATCTGCCTACCAAAAGCAGATGCTTCCAGGATCTCTTTGCTGTAGTGGTGACTGTGTATAAGGGAATTTGTCACATACCCCATCATGGTAAAAGTAACTAAAACAAAGTACAGAGTAAATCAAGATGGTATTTAATGATTTTATGATGACTGTTGCATACCCAGGCAGAAGTCCTTGCATAGATACTGGTGATGGCTATAAATATAGGGGAATGTAAACATGTGGAAAGCACCAGAAGAAACAGAAAAACAGGTGACATTTTTAATTGCTACTGAAGATGGAGACTAAATTATAAAAAGATAAAGTGACAGGATGATGAAAACCAGAACTGGAACCATAAAATAATTAGGCAAAATATCCTGGTCAACATCAATTTCTAAAGCATGTAATAGGCACATCCAGAATTAGTTCACTGTCTTCACTCAAGAAGAACCCAGAAGATAAACTGGGGATGTCAGCAATGTCCCCTGTCCTCTGTCACACCCAAGCAATCCTGACCAGACCACTGGAGCACACACATCTCAATGCTTAGGAGTACACAAAGGTAAGACTGAGGAGGTCAGACCAACCATCTGAGAGATTTGGCCAAATCCTTCCCCTTAAGGTTTTGCATTTTTTCATTGAATCTTACTACACTGATTTTCTACTGCTGTACTACTTGTGTGTCCTCTTCAGCTTAGTTAGGAAACATGCTCTTTTCTTTATCAGTTCATTTGAGAGTCTGTCATCAAAACTAGTTCTTTAAAAGAAAGACCTTTGAACATTTGAACTGCTACACTGGGGAGACCAGGAGACATAAACCTCAGAGCAGTGCTGGTCCAAATCCTCCCTGGGGAAATCAGAGTGTAAGCAACAGAAGTGACTGTAACAGGGATTGCAAAACCAGTTTTAATGTAATAAAGTAGGATATTTTTAGTATCACGGATATTTGTTATCATTTGCAACCTATGATTGGATTGTTGGGGACACTTTAAATGATTTGTCCGCATTTTTATATGCTTTTAGAGAATTACAAAAGCTGTTTATGGATTAGTTTAAAATAAAAAAACTTATGCCATATGAGTTCAGATGTTCATCATCTCCATACATTCCATTATAATGCCCACTGCAAGTTCTGGTTTATAATTTCACTAACACACCAGAATTCTCAGTGCTAATTTTGAAGCAAGGCTTGAACCTTTACTGGATTATTGCAAAAATCAAAGCACCTAAACCCAAACATATGAAGTAATTTTCTACCTTTATGAAGACTTTAATAGTGGGTGGAAAACCTACATTTATTCTTCGACATTCAATGCTTTTTGAAGAAAAATCTGATAAAAAAGTGTGTCACTGACATATGCATTATCCAATGTATATAACTGGTAAAAAACATCTGTGCATGCTTTTCAACAAGAGAAAAATTATTTTTTCCCCTACTTTCTAATTTTTGGGTTAAATCTGTTCAGGGGATTGAGAGGAGGAGGCTCACATGGCTGGGATTTAGAAGATGTTGTAAATTGGAAATCAGCTTTTTGATGATGAGGCATAGAGAATAAAAGGCAGGTTTGTAGAGGGGAAAGAAAAAGTCTTTACAAATTGTTGTGTCAGCTGAGTAAAAATCTTTCTGGGAACTTTCCTCTACTGCTAGTTGATCTTTTCTGGGGAGCTGAAAAGGAAAGAAATAGGAGGTTATTTGCCCCAACTGAGAATATTTTACAATAGTTGCTAGTATAACAATGGGCAGAAAAATAGACTGATCAGGGAACAAGGGATACATAATGGGCAAAAATTGCTCTGCAGTGACCCAGCCAGGGAAACCAACAGCTTGAGGTACCTGGTATTCAAGACATTGGGAGTTTTATAGCTATTTGCATATCAAAAGCTGTGATTTTCCCTGGAAATGAGTGGCAGTTTCTCTGACTGAGCCCATCTGATATTTATTTTCTCTAGTAAGTCTCTACAGCCATTGGCCTTCTCTGGCCAACTCTTCACTGATGGTTTGGTTTGGTTTGGTTTTTTTTTCCCAAATTAGAGCTACTACTTTGAGAAAAAAGTCAAACTTGTTCCTCCATTTCGCCACCTCGGGCTTGAAGCTTTGGCTGCTTAGTATCTTATCCTTCCTTAGCTTTTAAAAATTGCTTTGTTACATGGTGACAGTTCAGCAAGCATTTCTGAGCAAGCTCAGGAGAAGATGAATGTTAATTAGCTCTTTTAGTCTTTGTAGGGTAAAAGCTCCAGTAGCAGACATCTCCCAAAGAAGAGGCTCTGTAGGCTCTTTTAGGGAGGGTTCCTGTTAAACAACCCTTAATCTTCTTTATCCAGCCCTTTTTAGGGCAGAGAACACTATATACCTAGAACACATTATATACCTAAAACACATTATATACGTAAAACACATTATATACCTAATATGAAGACTTCTTTCCTAATTCAAATACAGTTTGAATATTTCTGGGTGCAGTGGGGACTAAAGGGACCATGTCCAACAGCGTGCTTCCTCAGAAGGAGCAATGTGGTCATCAGTCAAACCTTGTCTTAGCAAATAGGTAGATGTTAGATGTTAATGCATGATACAAGACTTTCATACTTTCATTATTAGAAAGTTGATGTCTTTAGGACATATGACGTATGTGCAGATGAAGGATGCCTCAGATTATGGGAGACCTTGAAACAGTAACTCTTATTGTTCAGTAGCTACAGATTTTAAGGAAGTGAATTATTTTTCTTTACTTTGCTGGCTTCAGGGAATCGTAGAATGGTTTGGATTGGAAGGCATCTTTAGAGTCCATCTAGTCCAACCCACCTGCAGGGAACAGGGATATCTGAAACCAGAGCAAGTTGCTCAGAGCCACATCAGACCTAACCAGGAATGTTTCCAGAGATGAAGCATCTATCATTTCTCTAGGCAACCTGTGCCAGTGTTTCACCACCCTCATCTTCCTTATATCATGTCTAAATCTTCTCCCTTTTAGTTTAGAACCATTACCCCTTCTCCTGTCACAACAGGCCCTACAGGCTTCTTGGGTAGAATTTTTGAAGATGGCTCACTGTTTTAAAAAAATGAAAATTAGACCCAAATTCTATTAGTTGAGTCTGTAAGCATGTTATTTTGTGGCTAACTCTGTCTTTCTCTGTCTGCAAGATAAATCTCTCTAGAGATTAATCTGATCATCTATTTATTTATTTATTACCTTGATGAAGCAACTAGGATACCAGAGCCTCTGATAAATTTCTCATTCATTTTACAGTGCTTTAATGTCTTTTTCTCTCCCCCTAGCTACACACATGCTGGTCTTGTGAGGTTATTACATGATTTTTCAGGAACTGCAGTATTCTTTATGGCTGTCATGTTCATAAACTGACTAGATGATCCACTCTTTGTCAATTAAACTCAGTGGAAAGGGTGGGGATGAGGAGAGGATCAAGCAGTAGCCTGAGAAGAAAAATTAAATAAGAATAAGTCACTTTTGATAGAGAATCCTTTATGGGAGCTTGGCTGCCCAAGTGTTTTTCTACACAAAACTGCATTTGAAATGAAAGTCTTCTCATTTTGGTAGAACATGAATTATCTACTGAGCAGTGGGAGGACTCAGTCCCTTGAGTGTGTTTGATTACATAGATCAGGTGATGTATGCATGTGCACTAGCAGTTGGTGGCCTTAACCTTATAGAACATCCTAATTAGATATCCCTTTTCCTGTTGTCTTTGGCAAATAAATTACTATCATCATTTTCACAGATTATGAAAAATACCCTGCAAATAGAACATCTGCTTTTGATTAAACACATGCAGAGATATCTCAGCACATACCCATTAATCAAACCTAAACTTTGCTTTTCGCCTCTTCTTGATAGTCAAACAATTGTTATAAAGATCTACTTTTTGTTCTATAAATAAGTGGTTAAAAATTTACAGGGAGGCATTGGGGTTGGGGAAGGACCTAGAAAAATTAAAGCCTTTTTTTCCTTATATACTCCCTCACTTGTACAATTCATTTTGGTGTCATTTTCAAAATGAGTGACCAGCTATTTGAGATAACACAGATAAGGCTGAATGCCTCTAAACCCAACACTTTTAGAGGTTCATCACAGCATTATTAAGCTCATTGCTGAGGAAAGAATGATTTGCTGCCTGCAGAGGTAACTGAAAAGCTGCTTTGGAATTCTTGGAAAGAGTCATATGAGGGAAGAGCTGAAGGAACATTTCCTGTCTCCAGCTCTTCCAAGTTCTGCCAGAATTAGGTGAAGAGTCAAAGCTGAAGATGGCTTAAATGTGAAAGTGGTAAAATGTCCTAAAATGTAGGGTCAAAATGTGCTAATTAGGTAACAATTAATTTTGAGTGACCTCTAGTGGTACTTTCTCACAGTTTACCTTCAAACAGTTCTAACAGTAAGTGAAGTTCAGGCTCTGTATTTAAATGCATTCTCCACGTAACAGGTTAAAGAATCTGTAGCTAAATGGGAAGGCCACATCATAGGCTTGTTTTTCTAAGTAAAGCTCTGATCACTTGTTAAAGACAATCCAAGTGTTCTCAATGTGTACCTTTTTTGCTAAAATCATTTATTATTACACCAGGAAGAGCAGTACACTGGAACCCAGTCCACAAGACAAGACTTCCTTGTGCGAATAAGGATGAGTATGCCTGTGCAGCAACCAAAAGATATGATTTTCTCCAGATGCCAGTGCACTGTTACTAGCTTTAACCAGACCCGTATGGGCAGTAAGGTCTGTGATGATGGTTAAATCCACCTCCTATGGTAATCCTACCTGCAGCAGTGGTATCAAAGCCAGAGTGGGCCTGCAGTCATGGCTGTGAAGTGTGACTTGTAGACATCCACAGAAGGCAGCTGTGCAGGTTGCAAGTTGAAGATCAAATGAAGAGGTCTGCGCATAGTAAAAAGTGTGGGATTGGCCATCTTTGAATGAGGCATTCAAGCTCTTCTAGTTATTTGAGGTTTCAGGTGATAAAAAATTATTTGTCATTACCTTGACATTTGACGCTGCACTGTCAGTAGATCAGCTCTAAGTGAGTGCTTTGCAGCAATTGCACTTAGCACATTCCCTGTCTGATGGGAAAGCAGGACAGGTATTAGCTAGTTGGCCATCATGTACACAAAGATGTGTACAAATACCAGTGTTTCTTTTCTAAGCCTCTGTCTCAGCACTCCCACGCACCTGTGATTTTTCCATTGGCATGTGTGCAACTCAGACATCTAGTTCCAAAAACACAGCTGGTGCCAAAGGATCACCTGGAGGTGATATCTTCTGATGAGACATAAGATCAGGTCCCCAAGTACTTATGATTGCAAAAAAAACCCTGTGAGGTGGTTTATAAATGTGGCAGAATGAGCCCAGGTGTCTGGATTAAAAGGGTCAAGTCTCACTTTCCAAGTGAGATGAGCATCTGCATATTAATCGTTATGCATCTCAAAGTGATGTTGGGAGAGGGACAGATTGTTTCTGTGGCCACCCTTGCTCTCCTGTTGGATGGCTTAGATTTGTCTTACAGGCCAGGAGCTTCCCTGCAGACAAACCTGCTCTCTAGATAAATAGATATTAAATCACAGGAAGGATAAAGCATCTGTTCAAGATAACCCTGTGCAATGATGGAGATGATGGGAGAGATCTGATGCTCAGGCTCCCTCAGTGGCAGTGTCTAATTGCAGGAGGTGAAGCTTTATGGTAAGGGCGAGTTTCAGGCAAATGATGCAAATCTTATTTTCTCAAATGTCCCAGGACACACCAGTCAGATAATAAATTAATCCCTTTAACTTTTCCTAAGTCCTTACCTTCAGGTGAATTTTGAAGCACATCCCAAGCAGAAATGCTCAGTGTTTGTTCTGTAAAAGTCAGGGGCAGTAAAACATGTCTCATGTGGGCAGAGGACTTCAAAATCAACAAGCAAGTAAACATAGACCATAAAGGTTTACTGTGGTCACAATTACGATCCCACAACCCCACAAAAAGTCACAGTAAAATATACAGGTTACTAATGATCTACAGATTTGCAGACTTTAAATTTGCACAGGTACTAACGCTGGTTTCAAGAAATAATAGAAAAGATAAAAT
>JANHGN010027248.1:17203-39619 GCA_024605025.1 Megaceryle maxima
ACCCATTTGACATTTGACACACAGCATCCTGCTGGAGAAGTTGGCAGCTCATGGCTTGGATGGGTGGGCATAACTAAATCTGGCTCTGTAAGGTCACAGTAATATATTTTTTAAAAATACATTTATTAATTCTCAATTATTTCCTAATACTAGTCATGTTTGGTTTTAATATCATTGGGGATTGCTATTATTAACTGACTTGGCCCTAGGACAAAGTTGTGAACCTTTCAAAACACACAAGAAATAACTGTCTCCCTAGCTTTATGGCAATATAAAAGTAAGTAATTTGATCTCTTCCTCTTGAATCTTGGTGCTCTGAAAACACTTTTAAATCTAGTTTACTTACAGTCAGTGGTTAACTTTGGCATGACACACAAGTTTGTACTTAATTTTGTGGTGATCTGCTCCTTTGGTGCTCTCTTTGCCAGAGTGGGGGAAACATGGTTAAACACAGGATCTGATGGAAAATCTTCAAATGAAATGTCTTTTTTCAGAGCAGGGCAGGGCAGCTCTGACAACCAGGTTTGCCTGTCAAAGGAGAGCAAGCTGCTGTTCAGTGGTACTGACTACGGGCAGAAATAGGCATGAGGAACTCAAGCGGTGATTTAGCTTTAGAAAAAAAAGAAAAAAGGCATAAAAATAAACAAGAAGGAATCACTCAGATTTCCAGGATGTAAGAAAAAATGTAGGAAACTTCTAAGAAACCATAGAAATACAGCTTGTACAGCTTTTATTTGTACAGCTCCTATAGGCTATTACAGAAGATGATTAGAGGGCTGGAGCACCCCTCCTATGAGTACAGGCTGAGAGACTTGGGGTTGATCAGTCTGGAGAAGAGAAGGTTCTGAGGAGACCTTATTTCAGCCTTCCAGTACTTCAAGGGGCCTTACAAAAAGCTGGGGAGGGATGTTTTACAAGGGCTTGTAGTGACAGGATGAGGGGTAATGGATTCAAAGTGGAAGAAGGGAGATTTAAGTTATAAATTAGGAAGAAGTTCTTCACCACAAGGGTGGTGAGACACTGGCACAGCTTGCCCTGGGCAGCTGTGGATGTTCCATCACTGGAAGTGTTCAAGGCCAGGTTGGACAGGGCTTGGAGCAACCTGGCCTAGTGGGAGGTGTCCTATGGCTGGGTGGGAATGGAACTAGATGACCTTTAAAGTTCATTCCTACCCAAACCATTCCATGAGTCTATGATTTTATGATTCTATGATTTTATTCACTGTTTTTAGGAAAATTACATAACCTGGATCCCTGTGTTTTGCTTGGATTATGGTTTAAACTTGCAATCGTATATGGCAGGCTCAGCTGAAACTCTGGATTAGGATCCAAGCTTTCCAATTAATAGGCAGCTTTGAAGATGCTTCTTCACAAAGATTGCCACCATATTCTGCATCTGCTTTTTGTGGGTATTTTTATTTTTAGTTCATCAGAAAAAAATAGCAATGAAAGATGGATTAAAAAAACCCCCAAAGTTTGTAGATGAAAAAGCCATATATGACAGACTTTGCAGAGAAGAGAAAAGAGAGAAAGATTTCAAAATCTTCTTATTCTTGAATAGTAGTTTATGCAATGCTGTTGAAAATACAACGATGCAAAGGAATTTTTGCTTACCAGTAAGCCTACAGTTTAAAGATTTATGCTGCAGTTACAATGCTCAAAGTCTTAGGCTTTCCACAAGCAGAGATGGATTCTGAAGTCCTTATAAAGCCTCTGCAGAACATTGCCTGTCTACCACAAACTCCTGAATAGAACAATTTAAGATGCATATCAGAAACCAGCTAGAAACTCTGAATTTTTGGCATGCTTGAAAAGGCTGGGCTTGTTGTTATGGTAATGCTATGAAAAAGACTCTCAGAAATCAATTTGTTGTTTGTGTATAATTCCTCAGAGAAAGAAGCTGCTGGACGTTGGGTAGATGAGGGAACTGCCACTAGAGAAGCTGCTGCGTTCCAGTGAGGCCTGTAAAATGTGACAGCATGTAAAAATCCAGGGGCTTGATTGCACCATGTTGGGAGGGTGTGAAGATGCTAATGGCACAGCTCAGATGATCTCAAAGGTTCTCTCACAGCATTTTTTTCCTAAATTGTGCTGTACTAAGCCCAGTAAGGGCAGGGCCATGGCCTGCATTTATTGCAGGCTCTTGGGGCCTACAGATGGGAGCTGTAAAACTACAAAAGTCAGACAAACTTCAAGCTAGCTTGGAAAGTAATGTTACAGTAGCAAAGGAAAAAGTCACAGCTGAATTTACCAATACAAAAACTGTGCTGAAGGAAAAAAGGCAGAAACATTGATAATTGTACTCAATATGGGCAAATAAACTGTGCTAGGCCAAGTCTGCACAAGGGCAACTCTGCTGGTCAACTCTGTATTGGGTCTGCTCAGTGTCGGGACAACTCTGTGCTAGGCCAAACACTGTGCCAGGACAACTCTGTACCAGACCAACTCTGTGCTGGGCTAATTCTGTGTTAGACCTGCTCAGTGCCAGGCCTAACACTGTGCCGGGTCAAGTCTGTGCCCGGCCAGCTCTGTGCTGGGCCAACTCTGTGCCAGACCAACTCTGTGCCAGGCCAACATTGTGCCAGGACAACTATGTGCCAGGACAACTCTGTGCCAGGCCAGCTCTGTACCAGGACAACTCTGTGCGAGGACAACTTTGTGCCAAGTCATCTCTACACTAGTGCTGGCCCGGCACAGAGTTTTCCTGGTGCTGAGTTAATGTGGCATAGAGTTAGAGCTGGAAGAGTGGGAATGATTTTCCATGTGGAAGTCGGGTCTTGAGCAGCATTCAGTGTGCCCATTAAAAATCCCCAACCAGAGGATTAACTTCTAAAACTGGCAGAGGAAATAGAGTTTTCCAAATGGCGTTTTTTTGAAAGCCTGGCAGCAACATAGGCATCAAGATTAAAAAAAAAAAAAAACAAAAAACAACACAACTAATTCTGACTGAACTCACACATACATGCCTATTGAAGTATGAAAGATTACCCTGGGGGATGCCAGTTACCTGCAGGACTTCAAAGAAGAATGGATTGAGTCCTGCAGAGAATAAATAGTATTTTCTGGTTTTTGGATCACATACTAATACCTGGGAGGAATTCAGACAAGTATTTACAAAACTTTGAGGAAATTCCAATGTGTTATAAAGCTATGCTTTAAAATGAACAAAAATAAGATAGTAGGTGTGGGATTTTTTTTTTTTCGTCTCCCTGAAACCAACTTGCAACCTTGCCTAAGTTTGAGGAATAAATGCTTTAAATGAAAAGACAAAAAATATGTAGCATACATAAATACCTTAGTGTTGCAAAATTTCTGTTGTTTTTATCCATGTTAAATATTTCTTGCTCATGTTAAATGTTCCAAATTATCATTGCTAATTAGGTTCATGTTTTTCCTGATATAGGAAACATAAACCAGATGTGGAACATTAAAATAATAATACCTATTGGCACCCTTTCATTTGAGGGCCTCCAGGACAACCTTAAAATGTACTTTTCTGCAGATAAAAGGGCTGTTGCTTCATAAGACTGTAGGAGCAAAAAGTTCCCAGTGATTTGTCTTTTAGATCATTATCAAAATCTGAAACTACATCTATATTTTTAAAAGACTTGCAGTCTCATTTAGGAATTAATAAATTCTATAAGCATCTATTTTAAAAAACACTCTTGATGCAGATAGTTACTCATTGATAAAAAGGAGAGGCGACTAATTTACAAATTTGTGGAGGCATACAGTCTGGGGGGGTCAATCTTTTCCTTGGTTGTAAAATTCCCCATAGACCATGAGAAGTATTTGTCAGTCATGTCCCTCCTTCAGTCACCAATAAATTCAGCAGGAGACAGAGAAGAAAATGTATGTGTGTTTTGGAACAGACACAATTCAAGCTCCAGTGCCTCACAGACCAGTGTTACCTGGGCAGGAGAGGCTGTTTTCCAGAAAGGACATTTAGTAGTTGCGCCAATGAGCACTCTTTACTAGCAGGATTATAGAATTAGCATCAGGGACAAATAAAAAAGGATAGTAAGAAGTTATTCTTGGTGACAAGCTTTGATCAAGGCATCTGAGCCATCTGTGGTCTGCAGGGACAAGGGGAGGAGGTGCTTCTGCCAGTGCCTTCAGACTGGACATCTTCTGTGTGATTGACTGGACTTACAGCAGACTCCTTTGCCAGCGGTGTTTGTTAGAGAGGAGTTTCTCTCCTGGGGAACGCGGTGGCACCAGGGACAGTTGTGTGCACTTTTGCTTTGGCCCCATCCATGACCCAATGGACAGAGGCTTTTTGGTTATGTCCATCCATTCCCCAGACTTGGGAGAAACGAGGCCCTGCATATTTTAGTACAATCTCATGGCCTGTGCATTCAGTTTAGTACCAGAGAGGAAAAGAAAACATTATTGTCCTCAGTTAATTGCTTCTTTGTGACAGAATACACTTCAAACACACTTTAGTCTCAAGTGCATCTCAGCAGAGAAAAACCCACATTACCGATTTTAACCCCCCTATTTCCAGCAACACAGATGAATGAATTCCATACAATAGAATACTCTCCACTGAGCATCTCCAGATGTGGAAGTGGAATGTGAAATAAGTTTGGAGTTTGGTTGGTGTGGGTTTTTTTGGTTTGGTTTGGTTTTAAAGTACTATTTTAATGAGGTGTTTAGTTTAGCACATTTGGCTCCTCCAAATTACCTCAAGGGGATTCATATGTTAACGAACTACACAGCTGTTGTTTGTGAAACCAGCCTAGCACAAGCAGAGCATGTTGTGCAAAGATTTAAATGCTCTGTTGGAGAGGTCATCGCACGCCTTTGTATGCTGTCAGTTATTAATAATGAGCCTACTACTTAATTTTAAACACTAAGTTAATGTTTTTTCCAGCATCAAATATGTTCCAGATTGGTTTGGTTTGGTATTGAATGCCGGGTTCAGATAGGAAAGTTGCAATCAAAGGATGACCTGATTTTATGCAACTGATGAAGAGTTTTGGGGTGGGGATCAGCAATGAAGTTCCAGGCTTTGATGGTGGCTTGAAGAGGCTCTATTGAGCAGAGATAACGTTTGCAGAGATAATTGTTTTATAAACAAGGCTTGATATGCTTCAAAAGCTTTAATTCTGATTTTCTTAAATTAGGCAGTCTTTGCTCTTGGCAAGCAATAAACTGTTTTCATTTTAGAAATGTCACTTTACATTTAAGGAAATTAATAACTGGGAAAGAAAAAAAAATCCTGTTTGGTAAATAAGGGCAAAGAATCTTTCTACTATTTAAATTGAAGTATCCAATTAAAATTAACAGAACTCCTTGTTGAACAAAACCTTGATCTTTAAGGGGATGAGTGAAAGAATTTCTATTCTAAAACAAGAATCCCAGTTCTCACCTTCTCATGGAAAGCAGGATTGGCTGAGTGATGTGTTGGCAATGCTCTGCTGTTCCTGGAGTCTGTCTGGCCACCATGGATGTGACACATCCCATGGGCAGCAGGTTGTCCAGAAGACATGGGCTAGGGAGTGCTGCTTCATATGCTACTCACACATAGCACATTTCATATCATTCTGGCTCATAGATCATTTAATCATTTCAATATTTGTGTTTCATTTCCTTCATGTGCTTTATTACTGAAAATAAGTTCCGTGATTAATCATTAACATCAGAGCAACCTCTGCTGGCTGGTGGAGAGGGAGCTCTTTGCTTAGCAGCATTGCACATTAAAGGATTTGATTTCAATATATCTGCTGTTCAATCCAGGCTGCTTTTTTTCCCCCACAAAGGCATTAGTATTTAAGTATAAGAAATGATATTTTGCCTAGAATTTAGATAGAATATAAAATAGATGTACAACTGGAGCTTTGCCAGTTTTAAGCACTCCACATTGGCACAGTAAAAGCACTGTCAAAGCAAATGCAAACGCGAGCGACTTTCTTGAACACAAAGCAAGAATTTCATCTAGGCCTCTATGATACGGTTCTAAAAACATAATTAAGCTCAGACTGGAGAGTAAAGCCTTTGCCTTGCTGAAGACAGAGAGGTCACCAGCTACTGTCAAAGGGTTTTTTTTGCAAATCGAGTTTTCAGAAAGATTTAATGTTCCTAGAAGTGCCCTTCTAAAAAGCAAACAATCCATGTTAGGGGAAAATACAATAAAATAATGTTTTACCAATGTCCTTGTATTGCTATTTTAAAGATAGGAAACAAGCACAGAATGTCCCTGAGACCTGGTACTCTCAGATTATTTAGTTTGGAAGTAACTTTGGAGATCAGTGCATGCTCACAGCCATTCAGATCACATGTAGCTTTTAAGGTTAAGGAACACTCCATCCTGTGCCAAAGTAACCACCTGAGAAGGATGGTGGGGACGACAATGTCACTTACAGTCTCTGCTCATCAAATGGTCATCTGTCCCCGAGGAAGTGGGGTAAAATCAGCCATCTATTTAACACAGGCTATTGAAAACAATCTCTGCACAAGCTTTTTACTTAAGCAGATGAGCTGGATGCAAACCAATAAACTGGGTTGCTATTCATACTTTCCAGTTTGCAAACCTCTCTTCTGAATGTTCCTTGGATGGGGAGATATGGAAAGTGGTGGGAGATCTTTGCTTTGTGTTTTATTGATAACTCTGTACAAAGGAAGTTTACCAAATGCAGCACACAGGCTGTTACTTGGACATTACGGGTGCATCTCAGTGCAGAGATATTTGTAATAGAGTGAATAAGAGGTCATTTCCTTGCTCAGCATGGAACTAGAATGACTGCCATTCGGGAGTGAAGTCACCTTCCATTTCAGGCTCTTTTACTGCAAAAGGATGAGTTTTCCCGTGGATCTCCATTTGCCATGTATGCTCCCTGGGAAATGGTTGAGAAACCCAACATTTCTGGAAGGTGGGAGCTTGGAAGTACCCATTTCACCATCATTTAGCTCAACTACTCGTGTTCAGCTGATAAGAAATGCTCTTCTCTAGAGGCCAGCTCTTGTTCCCACCGTGATTTTGCAACTCTGGTAGATTCAGGGCTGTCTCCTAGGATGTGACATGCCTTTCCATAGGGAGCTAGGATTGTTAATGGGTCAGCAGAAACCACTAGTGATTCCAGTATCACCAAATACTTCACCTTATTCATTTATGGATTCCTCAAAATATATGCATATGGTTTCACTGGGAGAGAAGCATAGGCCTGTCATGGTTTACAGGCCATTAGCAATTTGGAGGCAGCCTGGGCTAACCCAAACTGGCTGCAGGTGTGTCCCATCCCATAAACAACACGCTTAGTATAAAGGGAGAAGTTTGCTGAAGGAGGGAATTTGTTTTGTCCTGACTCTGCTCCTGAGGGCTGCTTTTCCTTTTGTTGTGACCATTGTACATTTGCTGGGCTGAGTATTAATGGTTTTTTTATACGGGCCTTGGTATTATTTTGTCTTTTTCATTAAATCTGTTTTTATTTCCACCTCAGGGTTTTCTCTCCTTTTCTGAATCCCTTTTCTCAGCTGGGGAGGAGTCATTAAGTGATAGAGCAACTGCTGTAGTTCAGCCCTGGATAGGGGCTAAATATAGACAATATGTTAACAGAGATTAGAGGCTGAGGAGGGGATGGATTGCTGGCAGGTACTGAGGGTCACCAATATTTGTAGAAGTAAAAATCCCTGGACAAGAGTGAAGAGCTTCTTGTAAATACTTAAGTAACAAAATGAAGGTTTTTTTAATAAATAATCATAATTTTCTACATATTTCTACTGAAAAAGCTGGCAAAAAGCTCATGACATCTGAGGGCCTAACAAGTCCAGTAGAAAAGAACTTAGTTGCGTCCTTCAGAAGAGAACCTATCCAGGGGTAAAGGTGTGGAGTCATCTTGGTTGTGGCCATTTCACACAGGTGCTAACAGACACAAACATTTTCCTTTTTTTTTTTTTTTTTCTTTTGTTGTTGTTGTTGTTGAACAAGCAGTGACTTTCTGAGGCAGTTGTTAGACCCTTGTATTTAAATACTAATTGCTCACTGATGCATCAATGCTGATGCAGGGTGTCATTTCTGATAAAAACTCGGTGCTTTTCCTGTATCAAAATGCACTTATTGTGCAGTAATTTAATGACATTGCTCTTCCTTTTTATGAGCTCTGAAAATATCTCATTAAGAGTTTCACAAATTACCACAATAACTTATGCTGACACGCTCATTTGTTCTCATCTCTGAATAAATCTGGTTGACAACTATAATAGAATAAAGCAGGGGTTTCCCAGACTGATTCAGTGCTGAGCTGCACTCAAACACCTCAATCTTATCTTAACATTTGATTAAGCCAAGGTGTAGATGGAACTCCAGACAAGCTCAGCTGAGAGCTGTGCCTGCTGTAGGGCGATAGCGTGAGAAAGCAGTGGAAATGCTTTTCCTCCTCTCGCAGATCTACTATTTCAGCACTCTTCACCATCTGGTGAAACACTTCAGAGAAGAAAACAGTCTTGCAGTGTCTAATTTTGCCATGTTTTTGGAACATTATTTTAATGATCTTCGTGTCATTTCAGTATGATTACTTGTCCTCCAAGGCTTTTCCTCTTTACACTTAAATAGTATTGGAGCATAGCCAGATCCACTTTAAATGAAATGGTACAAAATACTACATTTGTATCACAAAAAGCTTAAAAGCAACATTTACAATTAGGGGATGTAGCTGGCACTTTGTATTCTGGTAGGTTGGGGGTTTTTTTGATCTTATTGTAGTAGTAGATAAATAAAATTAATTAAGCAAGCATAATTACCAGTTAAATTTTACAAAATACCGAAGAAATGGAGGGCCTAATTCAAAGGGGTGGTAATGGTGTAAATAATTAAGTCAAATTGTTTTCATTTTCATGCTGCATATTGTTTCCTTCAGCTTGTAATGGTACAAGGCAAAGTATACGCAGCGCTAGGACTAGACAAATAATAGATAAATTTATTCATAAACACTTTGTGGATTGTAATTAGAAGTTCACTGCAGCAGCTTTCACTAATCTTTATTTTTTTTTCCTCTCAAGTTTCTGTAAATATTTGCCTGAGTAAATTTTTACTTTGAAGAATGTAGACAGCAGCAGAATACCCAACAAAAGTGTTGCGAAACCATCTTTGCTTCTTGGCTTGAATGGCAACCAGGTCCCCAGCAGTCTCCACACCAAGGTCTGCATCCTCAGCACAGACTGGGCAAACAGGGCCCTCTCCTGCAGTGTGACATGTGGGATTTGTGGCTTAGAGGGGTTTTTGGAGTCACTGTGAGATGAATTTCCTTTATTTCATTGCTTAATGCCCTAAATAGAGCTTTTCCAACCAGGAGATAGAAATTACCTGGCAGAACCTGACAATGAACTCACCGAACCTCAGGGTTCCAGCAGTGATTTCTGCTAGAAAATGGAGCCTGGCAAATGAAATGATTGCACAGGATAAATACAGCACAGGATACTAGAGGAGATTACGATTGGTTTGGTCAGTGCTGGTGTACTTTTCTTTGATGGACTCATTTTGGTGGTGAGCTGTGATAACAGGGAAGATGCAAGCTCAGGAGATGTTTCAAGGGGTCAGTGCTTGGAAAGCTGGGTGATGGTACCGAAAGGAGCACTCGGAGCAATTGCCACATTGGCAGCGTCTGGGCTGAAACCTGCTTGTGTAACTATGTCTTGGTTTACTTTGAGCATAGTACGAGTTTACTAAAATTGCAGTTTTCAGTATTTGGAGACACAGAAGTGGGTGAATCCTCCAAAATAAATCTGCCATTCAGCATGCTCTGAATGCATTCACATTTAATGAAATCAGATAGCATCAGGAGCACTTTATCCAGTTAGGGGGACCTTATTCTGCCCCAATGCCTCCACCTAGATCCTATTAGTGTTCTTAAGCCATAACATGAGCAGCAGAAGAGTTTGTAGCCCTGTTTGCAGCTCTGACCCACAGGTAGCCTGCACGTGCCGATACCGCAATCATCTCATGAGCATGGTGTGCAGCACTAGGCAATGCAAACCATTAACTAAAAAGCTCTGGGTGCGGGTCTGTTAATTCATCCGTGTTCTTCCAGCAGCCGGAGGGAGAACTGCAAAGTACCGTGGTGCTTTTGTTCACCTCTCGCTGCAGTAGAGCACAGCTTCTGCATAGCTCTACTGGCCTCTGCTGCCAGCATAGGAGAGGAGGCGAGGAGAGAGGCTGTGCAGGGACTTACCACATTTCTGCTTCTCCAGAGGGCCTCTTGATCCCTGCATATGAGCTGAAGGAAAAGCAATCTTTCATCTTTACCTTATTTTCATGCTTACAAATAAAGGTCAAGGCTCCTGTGCTATAGTCAGTACTGTGTGAGCTTTAAACAACCACCCTGAAATGTGATTGTAATTAGTTTCCTTTCAATCTCGATGTGAACAGTGATCTTAAAATGCCAGGACTGTAGCAGCGCATATGATTAACAAGCACAGAGAAAGGCAGTCTATGGAAAAAATATGGATAGAAATGAACAAAATGCAAATGTTGCACTGCTTTAAATTTTATTATCCTCCCAGCTCTTCATAAAATACTGTAGACATCATTTGATTATATTTTTAGTCTTGGGAATTAATTGTTAACTAGGGAACTCGTTTCTGTCTTATGATTACTCTTCTCCGCAATGGCCTGTAGGTCTGAACTAAAAAATCACAGTTTTAATTGAGCTAATGATGCCCAGAACTCAAATTAATCTCACTTATGTGTGTGTCATGCCATGCAATATGTGCTATAGCTGTAGGCAATGTGTGCATCTTTTCATATCAATGCTTTCTTCAGGAGACTGAGGGTGTAAATCCTGGCCAAGGGTAAGACTGCGCCCTGATATTGTCACTGTCTGGGAGACACCTCAGAGGTGGCTGATGTCTGTGCAACCAGTGGAGGGGAAGGAAAAATAACAAAACCAGTGATATTTCATGATCACTTCTCTGATTTCAACTCTCTTCTTTCAAGGGCATGACTATAACTTGCAGAAGAGCCAAGGAGACAGTGAAGATGAGTGCTGAGTGGTGTGTTCTGGCCACATCTGATCACAGCCCCTGATCCACCTCCTGTCTGCACCCATGGATGGGTGGGAACCACTCCCAGAGGCAGTGATTCGTTTACCTGGCTGAGAAAGGGCAGCAAGGCTGTTCCTCTGCTTGTAGCAGAAGAAATGGGAAGGGGAGAGAAAAAAAAGAAATTGCATGGGGGCTATTTTGCTTGTGAAACTATCAGGCTGTATCTTCTAGCTGGAAAAACAGAGTAATTTTTTTTTCCAACTGCCAAGAAAATTCAATATATCAAGCTACAGGTCTTTAAAAAAAAAAATCAGAGAAAGAAGAGAACAGGAAGGCCATGGTAGAGGCACAGAGGATGTTTCCATCCTGAATTAAATCAGAGAAGAATATATGGAGGAGAAATACGGTTTAACACTCTGCAGGTAGCTTCTGCCTACCTGCCCTGCAAGACTAGCTTGTCCTACAGCACTGTGACCCAGACATGCATTGGTGTCTTAACCCTGACCTTATCATCTGAGCCAAAACTGCACACCAGTGCCAACATTATTTATTCTCCAAATAATCTGAACGTAGATACCACTGTTTTGGAACAGCATATGGCTGAGAGAGTATCCTTTCTCAGAGTATGTGGTACCCAGCTTCTAGAAAGCACAGCTCTGCTTGTTTATCTTATCCCATACTAACCATCCCACCACCTTGGGCTTTCATTCTCTGCGCAGAAATCTACTTTAAACAGAACAGTGAAATTCCAATTGTTTATTGTCAAAAAAGTTTCAGGTTTGTGATGAAAGATGTGACCTTTCTTGCCAGCAAGAGTCTTTTTTGATTGATTAGTAAACATGAGGTAAAATGCAGGAGCACACCAGTGTTAACTTCATACTGCCACAGGCTCTGTGCATCAAATATTTTTGCTTTATTTTGAACATCCTGTTAATGAGAAAAATATTCTAATCAAAGAAATGTGTTTCCTTCAATTCTCTCCAGTGTTATTTGCAGCTTTGGAATAGCATGCTCAATTATGTCTGTTTTATTCCTAAATTAGGGAAAAAAAGCTTCAGAAAATTAAGTAAGCCTCTTAGCAACAGTTAAGCAACATCCAGTATTAATTATTTAATCTTTCTTTTATTATTATTATTTTCCATAGGTAAGAAGAGAATAGCACACTGGCTCAGAGGATTGCTTCTCACAAACCACCTTCACGCAGCAGACCAATTTTGCAAAGCAAGCACAGGGTACAATGCCTTTGCCCAGGCAGACAGGGAGAAACCTTTTCTTAAAAGCTCCTGGAGAGGCTGGTGTGACCAAGAACAAGAAGCAGCATTTCTTTGTGTTCTGGCACCTCAGTAAATGCGTGGTAAAGGATCACATCCAGGCTGAGCATAAGAGGGATTTGCAAATGCTGCACAGACAGCGGCATGTGGGGGCTTCTCAGTGCTTCTCTGTGGACTCTTTGGGTGTCGGACCTTGGGACCTCTTTTGGTTTTGTTTCACCGAAAGCAGTTACCTACCTTTTGGATGAGGATTCATTTAGCTCAGCTCTCCTCAGCAGCTGGAAGCCTCCCACGCTGCTATCACATTGCATTTTGGGGAACCTGACCATGCCGGGGCTTCCCCGCTCTGCATCCCTGTGGAGGCACCAGCCCACGCTTGGCTTATGGACAAGGCAACAGAAACTGATGATCACTGGTGCAAGATCCCAGCCCATCATTACATCTTCAGGAGACTGCCCAAGGCAAGAAGGCTCCTGAGGTTTCCTAAGAAGAGTGAACAACGTCAGCACAAAATACAGCGGCCACTCACAGAGCAAGCATTGGCAGGAGATTCACTGACCATTTTGAGGGCTCATGCAAAACACTCTTGTTTCCCAAATTTCCTGTGAGCCAGGCTGAATTAATCCCTCAAATATAATACATTCTAACAATACTGGCTAAGATGGAACAGACCCGAGTAAGCTTACAGTTCACGCTGTTCCTTTTTTCGTCTTCTGTTTTAATTACACTTTTTTTTCTTTTACCTCAGCCCCTTTTGGGCAGTGTGCTGGTAACTTCATGAACTTTCAGGGAGGTCAAGTGCATTTCAGACATGAAATGGGTACACGTATTTCTTGGGTTCAACTTCAAATCATTAGCATTATTGTGAGCATTTATTGCTATTTTTATAAAATGCATCTGGACAAACATTGCAAACTGCTGATCGAGACTGAGTAGCAAATGGCTGAATGAGAAGAGTCCTGAAAATTCCTTCTGCAAGGGGTGGGAAGGCAGAGGACCATGGATCGTATGAATTACTGCTGTAATAAAGAAACTTGTATTTTGACATCTTTCTTTTTGGAATCCTGCAGTCTTTTGGCTATTTTGTTCTTTTCTCTGGCATTTCAACTATGTGCTTATCCCTACAGCTCCATATTGATGGAATACAGAAAATTACTTGGCAGCTTGGCCTGTCCCGCTGGCTCCATCACCAGAAAAAGGATAATTTTCAAGTCTATATGCAAATCTTTTCATATTTAAACATCCAGACCTTATGCCATTCAGCTACCTTCACTAGCACCACTGAAGCCCTCTTTGATACCTGGAACAAAGTTCTTATCCTAATTTCTGCTAGGACAGATTGTACCAAAGCATGTTACTGTTCTGTAGCTGTCCAAGACCTGCACCATGGGTTGAAAGTCATCATCTAGATCACAACCAATGCTTATAAAATTCCTTGTATGACAGCATCTGCACCACAACTGTCTGGCTTATACCTGATTATTTTGTTTTAAGTGCACCAGAAAGACTTTGCTGGACCATAAAATAGAGATGTCTACAGGGATAAGATTCTTGCTACCTGAAATAGTGTCTGTCTCTTTTTTTTATTTTTTTTTTTGTGTGTGTGTGTGTGCATGTAGTTCACAATTTTACTCATAGCAAAACTGTTTACAACAATTCTATCAAATATAAATTAACAGCACTTCTATACCAAGCATACCAAGCATGGAAGTCATGAGTCACATCAAAATAAATGACAACTAACTGGTCAAACTACTTACAGCAGGGAAGAAAGGGCTAAGAAAGAGAAGTTGAGAACAAGCAGTAACCATCAACAGGACGAGTACCAGGTACATGACAAGAAACTTTCAGGTTTACACTGGATGCTGTTCCTTGGTGAGTTCACATCCATCTGTCAGCTTCATTTGGGACCACGCTCCCTGATTCAAACTGATAGCAAGTATCTGAGTCAAATAAGTGAATATTTTTGCTAAATGTTGTCTGTCACATCATGTTACTCCGCTTTGGTTTCTTCACCTTATGTACCAACATGATGTGGTGTAACATAGCATGATGCAGCGTAAATGATTTAATGTGACATGACAGAAAAACATTGCTTCAGCTCTTGGAATAGACACCTGCTTTTAGCAGTTATCTGCTGGAAACAGTTTCTTAAAACATGTAACCTGGGTCCTGCTAAAGTACACTGCACTTTGCTCTTTGTATCTCTCTACTACTTTCTATACTTTGGTCATTTTCTTTTCTTCTGGAAGCCACATTCCCTCTTACAGGGTTGACTTTTTTGGTGGTTCTTCTATTTGTTAGAAGGAAAAAGTTGTCGTACAAAAACTAACTGTAAGAAACTTACCTGTTTAGACTTAGACTAATCTGAATGGAGACACATATGGAAAAAGTTTTTATTATGGATTGCAAACACCGTCTCTATTAACAGCAAAGAACCTATTTACCCAGGGGTAGTAATAGTAACAGTGGTAACAAAGTTTACAAAGCTTGTTTTTTCCTTCAAAAACTTCAGCAGAATGTTTTAAGTGAAAACCGGGTAAAAATCATCTTTCCTTGGAGAAATACAGACACAGGTAAGGCAAACATTTAACTGTGTTGATTCTGTATTTGCAGATATAGGTTTTAGGAAACAGAACATTTTCAATAGGAAAAGCCAAGGTTTGTGTGAGCCTTCCTAGAATTTTGGTTCATTATCCATGACCTGACTGACAAAAATATTAGCAGTGGGAAATAAAACTGCTGGTTTAGGGTTTTTTAGGGTGTTGGGTTTTTTTGTTTGTTTGGTTTGGTTTGGGTTTGGTTTGGTTTTGTTTATTCATATTGAATATATTCTTTCCTTCCAAAAATCCTTCCATCTATGTGTGAATGTGTGAAACCTAATTAAATTGGCTCTGTACTTCTCATTTGAAGGACCTTCATCTCAAGCTAAAAGATCTTCATCTTCCAGTTCCTCATTACAGAAGTGTGTTTCCTGAGCAGAGGAAAGGGGAATGAAATGCAAGTGACCTTCAGCTAATCAGATCACAAAGTTCAAACCAGATGGATTTCAGAAAACATAAATAAAATTGAATCACCACAATCTTTTTCAAAAGGAATAAAAGTGCTCCCATGAAGGCAGATATGTGGTTTCTGCAAGCTGGAGATCTCAGATGCATTTGGCATGGTCTTTGTATACCTGGCACCTTTTGAAGAAAAGCCTGCAACTGTCACTGGGTATCTGTAAGGTTTCCATCAGTTGTCCTTCTTGCTTCTTGCCCAGAAAAAGATGCCACCTTGATACATGGCAGGGAAACCTAATGTTAAATTTCAAAGAGTTATCACAAATGCGGGGCTGGGGTTGTGGCCAGTGACGAGGAAAGGGCCTTTGGTGCTGCAGGAAGAAGGGAAGCAGGCTGATGTATGGCCAGCAGGAGTAGGACAGTGATTGTCCCCTTGTGCCCAGCACTGATGAGGCTGCACCTTGAATGCTGGGTTCAGTTTTGGGCCCCTCACTACAAGAAGGACATTGAGATGCTGGAGTGTGTCGAAAGAAGGGCGATAAAGCTGGTGAAGGGTTTAGAGCACAAGTCTTGTGAGGAGCAGCTGAGGGAACTGGGGATGTTCAGACTGGAGAAAAGGAGGCTCAGGGGAGACCTTCTCACTCTTGACAACTCCCTGAAAGGAAGTTGGAGCCAAGTGGGGTCAGTCTCTTCCCCCGAGGAACAAGTAGTAGCACAAGAAGAAACAGCCTCAAGTTGCACCAAGGCAGGTTGAGGTTGGACATGAGGAACAATTTCTTCCCCAAAAGGGTTTTCAAGGCCTTGCCCAGGCTGCCCAGGGCAGTGGTGGAGTCCCCGTCCCTGGAGGGGTTTCAAAGCTGTGTAGATGTGGTGTTGAGGGGCACGGTTTAGTGGTGCCCTGGCAGTGCTGAGTTAACAGTTGATGATCTTCAAGGTCTCTTCCAACCAAAATGATTCTATGATTGCACATAATCTGTCCTCCCATGGGGACTGTGCTGCGGTGCTGGCAGTGTGGTGGCCCTGGGGACCCCTGGGGTCCTCCGCTAGCCACAGCCATTGCCAACAGAGCAGCGGGAGTTCCGTGCTCCTGGGTCAGGAAGGGGAATTAGGCAGGGCTGCAGGTTTGATAGCACAGAGAGCCAAATCCTGCTTTTTTTCCAACCAAACACAAATCACCTCTTGACCTTTGGTAAAAATTAAACACTCAGAGGGATTGGGCAAAGCGGATTTTAATTTATAATAAAAGTGAGGACACCGTTGCCTGAGTTTTTACGGAGGCTCCAAAGAGCTCTCTTGCTATGTGAGCCCTGCAAGTTGGCAATGTATTTTAATGTATTTATTTGATTATGCATTCATTCTTTCATTCATTCATCTATTCAGTCATTCATTCAGACACTTGTTCATTCATCCCTGTCCTTTTGCAGGAAGAGAACATAAGCCAGCAGTGGCATACTTCTTCACTGTCCTGATTTACAGCGACGTCTCTGAGTTTGTGTCGATAAATCTCTTTGCCCCTGCCCCCCCCAGTCTGACATTATCCCTCATTAGTGACTGGGATTTAAAAAAAGGATTCAAAATAATATCAGATTTCAGATAGATTTGTGTATCAGTTGTAGTGCTTTGATTAAAGTGCTGAGTTGTTGGTGTTTGCTTGTTTTTTAAGACCTCTTGTATTCACAGTCCTCTAGATCTTGCAATAATTTTCACACACAAACCCTGACTGTTTATTAACTGGCCCAATAATTTTGCTATCAGTACCAAATGACAAGGTCCCCATTGCCCTTCCAGTGCCTGCACAGCAGCTGCCAATGTAGAGGGGAGCTCTGGTGAGCGTGGCTCTCACATCTGCTTTTGGTGCCTCTGTGGGACCTTTTGGTGTTTTCTGGCCAAGGTAAATATTTCTTTAAAAATAACTTTCTGGAGGGGTCATCCCTGCTCTGATTGCTGGCAGGCAGTGACTGTATGGGTCATGTCTAGAGTTGTCTTGCCATCACTGCACGTCTCAGCCCAAGTAGGTATATTTTACCTGCTTCTGAGTACACCTTAAACATGGGAATATTTTCTCTGAAGAGGACTGAAATGAAGGGGCACTACTCTTTGAGTTGGGGTTTCTCACACTTTAGTAGTTGCCAAAACAATTTTTCTCCTGTATCTCTGAAATATCCTTAATTATTCTTGCAGACACCTTGCAACATAATTGTGTCCCTCCCCACTGTTAACCTTGAAAAATATTTGACAGTGCACTAACATCTCAGAGACTTGTTATCACAGGGACTATAATAAATCCATAAATATCCTAATTTCTCTCATATGTCACAGAATAATTATTTATTGTCAGTATTTTCTTCCCCAGCCCCCTTTTTTTTTTGACCTGGTGGCAGGAGAAGGGAGGGAGAGAGGGAGGGAGGGTATTATTTTTTTTAAAAAGGGGCAGTTTGGAAGCAAAGGTACTTCGGTATTGTAACATATCACGTGTAACTTAGTATTTTTTATAAAAAGGAGACTTTCCTTGCATTTATCACTCATTTGCATGTCTTCAGGGCACCAGAGGACAGAGATGCTGGGTGACACAACCTGTCATCTGCAATCAGGTCAGAACTAGTCCCCAGTAACAAAAAAGACAATACTGCAATTCACATTATGCAGAGCCATAGTTGCCTTATACTTGCAACTGCTTCTTCTTAAATAAACAGCTGTTTAAAAGAATTCTGATGTCCTATAGGTTGAAAATATGCTTAAGCGCCATGTTCATTTTGGCTGAGAAAATGAGAAATTTGAAATATATGTATTCTTCTGACATCAGTAGCCTAATTAAAGGCACAGAAATCCAAAATAACTGAATAACTTTAATCAAAGTTATTAAAATTTTACCTAGTGGTTAGTTCTTACAAGGACTCAGAAACTCTGTTATATTTGACAGCTTGGCATCGACTGCTGTTGATAACGGAGACGATCCTCTTCCAGGCCTGTCTGCTGTTCTTACTTTGCTGTCATTTGAAATCATCAGGAAAAAAAAATAATCATAAGCTTAAAAAAGCTAAAGCAGACAGGCTGTTTCAGATTATTTCAGTTACGTGTGTTTGCTACAAAAACCGAATGTTCCTGTTAAAATCATAGTCTCGTTTTCCTCCCAAAAATCAGGTTAAAACCAAAAGGATTAGGCAAAGACATACCCAGGGAGAGAATTTAGATCTGTGTTCAAATATGTTTTGGAAATTGTGGAAACACTTTTGTCTGAGGCCTTCTGTCTTTTAGTAGTAATTGTTTTCCTAACTATATGTATTCTTTACATATTTCCGTATCAGGGATTAACTATGTAGCTTAGTAGAAAATAGAAAAGGAGCTTGTTATTTTACAATTTAATTTAGAGGAATTTGAAGGTGGGGGATCAGTAGGGAAAGCAAGAGCTGCTGCATTTCTTATTATTTTCCTGTTAGAATATACTAATTTCCACACTTCTGAGCCCTCATTTTTGGTGTGTTTGTAGGTATTATTCTCATATTTGGATCCAGTAGCTCAGAAAGCTTAAAAAAGCATTAGTCTGTTTTTTGCTAAAGGAACACTTTCTCACTTAGTTCAGACACGCCTTCAGCTTTTGTTTGCTAATCTTCATATAAAATGGCAAAACCATGCTGCAAAAATGACATTATTCCACACTGATGAACTTGTAATGTGTATTCTAAAAAAGAAACTCAAGACATCATGTACTTGTAAAACTTGGCTGTCCTAGAGGTGCTTCACATGTTTTGCTTTATAACAGATTTTCAAGACAAGGAACAACTTTCACCTCTGCTGGACACAGAGCTGGAGCTCAGAGGGGGTGACCGTGTTCAAGGTGGCTCAGGAAACATGTGACACCACAGGGAGATGAACCTGCATCTTCAGAGCCAGCAAGCCCCAACTGCCACAGCCACCTCCTTTGTGTATGGCTTTTCCTCCCAGATGCAACTGCCTTCTCCTTGACCTCCTCTAATGCAAGTTTTTCAAGCCAGTAAACAGCCAAAACTTTTAAATGGCTTAAACTTTTAAACAATCCAACATGTTAGAACATTAACTGCAAACCATTAACCTGGTCTAGTGGAAGGTGTCTCTAACCATGGCAGGGGGTTTGGAACTAGATGATCTTTAAGGTCCTTCCCAACGCAAATAATTCTACGAAATCTTTGAAGAATGTCAGACATTTCTATAATAAGTGCAATTATCATTTAGTACCCTACTGTTTGATATTATCACCTGGCCAGTGACAACGATGGGATCCAGTTGTGATATCTAGTGATATCTTTTCCAGACATTATCCCTTTGACCAAAACTAAACTCAGGTGACCTAAGTGTATGTATTTGCTGCTTGCCTGACAGTTGTCTAATATAAGCTCAGAGGTCACAACCTATTCATTCAGGCTTTTGTATTTTCAAATACATTTTCAAAGTGTGAGATTTGTTTCCAAAGATTAGCAACCCCCTTCCAACATATTATTGGCTTTTTTTGACTTACTTAAATCAGCTTGCTCTGATGATAGCGATTTCATCAACAGCACAACACTTATATCAATATATTTACACCAGGAATACCTTTATCCCAGTAATATGTGAGTCTGCATTACCAGCTCCTTTGTTAGAGATTTTTTTTTGTTGTTTTTTTTGCACAGTGTTCTGTTTGTCCTACGTACGCCAACAGCTGCCTACTGAAGCAGCACAGCAAAGGCTTTGGGGATTTCCCAACAATAAAGTTGAAATCTCTTTCCTGGTTAGTATTCAGCAACGTTATAACATTTAGCAGACATTTTCCTTTCTCCCAGCTTTCAATAGGCTACATTTATCAGCATGGAGTAGCAATCAACATGCATTTGCTCGTGTATTTATATAAGTCAGCTGTATGCTTCCTCATTATTTGCAATTTTTCCTTTAAAAAACTTCGTTTCCTTGACTTCAGCAAGGAAAATCTGGGTATATATTATGTGTAGATAGTTGTGTGTGGAAAATACTTTTTGGTGTGAAAAAAATATCAGCATTATCACAGGTATTTCATTAATAGCTAAAAGAATTATTTATGTAACCCCTTATTTAATCCCCAGATATATCTGATATTGGCATTATAGTACTAGATAAGTTTTTTTTTTAAAAAAAGATTGTCATTTGTATCTCTGCACTTAAGACACCAGTCTCCTACTGGAAGCTAATTTCTAATACTACTGGATTCTTGAGAAGAAGAAATCAATATATTCTGCAGACCTCTGAATGTGATCTCAGATAGCTGTCCTACATGGATTTAAGCTATGAATGAACAGCATGGCCCTTCTGAGAAATGTAAGGAATGACCATTCTTATTCACTAACAGAACAAACATGGTCTACTTTGAGTGGCCAAAGGCATTCGATGACAGAGCTGACATAGTTTCTATATTTTGCCAGAACTAAATATTTCCTATCCTGTGAAAGAGGCACTTGCTCTTAAAGCAGTTGGGTGAAAGTGAAGGAACCCTTTTTTTCTAGACTGGGTATTTTGAGAGAATGAGAGGTCCCTGAAAATTGCTTGAGGGTTTGGAGGACAAGTCATTCCAGTGAAAAGACTCAGGGCAGAGTGCTGATAAATATTCAATGTTTTATCACACTTGAAAGACATAGGCACTGTTGCAGGTAGTCTCACAAGGCCAGTGCTTACACAGGGACAAGAGGACACAGCAAGACCTCAAAGGTGCTGGTACAATAAGGTGCTCCTTGCTGCTGTGCACCCACACTCACTCTCTGCTTGCACAGCTCCAGATGGATTCATCACACATGTTTTTAACCTCACAACAGAGATGCTGCACAAGCAGCCAAAAAATGAGGGGATGAGGAGGAGTGGAAAGCAAAAGCTTCTTACAAAATGATGGTGACTGCAATTTACCTGTTTCAAAGGGATGAGATTTGACTTCCATCACGGATGTGTACTGTTTTGCACCTCTAGTTTTTCCAGGCTAAAAGCTGCAAAAATATACTACCCTTGAGGAAAAGTTTGAGAATTTCATTTTAGTAAGTCACAATTTGATTTGTTTAGTGGAGCTTTTCTCAACCAGTTGGTTGAAACTCCAAAGGGTTATGAAAGTCAATTAGAAGATGCAAGGCACTTAAAATCTTCTTGCCACCTAAAATAGAGTAAAAAGTCTAAATCCTACTCCCTCATTCCACTTACACCATAATTCCCCAAGGTCATACTTGCAACCTCTGAAACACACACAAATACATTACAGAATTTAGAATTATGGTCACAGATTGGAGGGGGTTTAATTTCACCATAAAGTGAAGTGTGTCTTAAATATGTTATATGGGAAAGAAAGGCACATCTGACTGGAAAGAGTGTAAAATATTCAGCTAGTCATTCAATAAATGTGCAAATTATGTATTAATTTATCTTCCCTCCTTACATTACTGACTTGTCTCACCAAAGAGTTAAAAACAGTGCTTCCATATTTTTATATCATATTACAAATTTATTTTTTAAAAATAATATCCAACTCAGAAAAGCACTTTGGCATCTGTCTGTCCCCCACAGTCTCCAACTTAATGGGCATTAACTGTCCCAACTGAGTTTCTGGAATAAAATCCATTGATCTGTGTCAGTCAGGATCTTGAAAGCTGAAAGCCTGAGGTTTAAGAACCCAGACTGCTAATATGCTCTAAAATGAGCTAGAAGTCTTCACCGGACTTTGGTTCAGGCGCTGACAACACCAACACCAGCTAAAATTCATCCAAACCTGAAAATAAAACTAAATTATTTGTCTGGGCAAGATAAAAAAAAAAATCTATTGTAATTATTAAGGAATACTGCTTTGTCTCTGCCTCCTGTGACTCTAGTTTAGGATTTCTCTTTTACAGACCAAACATCAAATGTAGTGAAATAGAGATGATGTGATGAAAGCTCAGGAAAATGATTTAGAGTTGAATAGGTTCATTCATTATGTTTTCCTTGTTTGCTTGTACATATAGAGTATGTGTAGCTCAGCTGAGATGTAATTGCAAGATGACATCAAGAGTGGTCTAAAAGTTCCTGAGGCAAACACCCCAAGAAGGAGAAGAATCCTTTGGGGTGGTTTGTGGGGCTGCAAGTAGGTCAGGAGTCTGATTTCTAACATTTAGAAAGAGTATGGTAAGTCCTGAAGCTCTAGGTTTAATATTTCTCCACAAATGC
>JANHGN010027248.1:39914-66884 GCA_024605025.1 Megaceryle maxima
TTTTATCTTTTTTTTTTTTTCAGATGTGGAAAATTCCCCCACACCAAACGTAGTTAAAAAAAAAAAAAAAAAAGAGTGTATTTGTTTAATGTTTCTCAAGAAATGCTTCTCCATAGAGGCCAGCATTATAATTAAAACTACTTAATCCGATCCCTTGAGATCTTTCCACACATATTTCCCATCCCAAGGCAATCTGAAATATAAACTTATTCAAAGTAAATCTGTCAGGAAGAACACTGGAATGGTTTTCCCGGTCAGGTCTCAGCGGGACAGGTTGAGTCTGATTCCAACAGTGTCAGCTCCACAGCATTATTGAAATCCAGACTGCAAAAGAGGAGGTTTGGTGTTGCAAGGGTCAGCAGCAGCTGAGCAATGTGGGGGAAACATCTCACGCTCTGGTGAGATGTCCACAACCTAAGGAATAGGAGAATTAAATCTGGCCTTTATTAAAGACCCAGTAGTCTTTTTAATATGATCAATCTGTTCCTCAATTATCTAAATCTTAGTGAGACCCATGATATTGTATTTCTGTGCTAACACAAAAATTGTAAGACAGAAATGAAGCTTTGCAGTCTTCTTTCTCCTGCCACTGCCAATAAAGGTTGTACGAGATGATCCTTGAGGTCCCTTCCAACCTGGTATTCTATGATTGCTGGCAATTTAGATAGTATTTCTTAGTGGTTCTAACAATGCAATACTTTCTCCAATTCCCTCATTTTAGACTGACTTCATTAGTGACTTCCCAATATGGCATTTTTCTTATTGAAAGAACAACTACATTTCCATTGTAATAGGAAGCTTCCAAGTCTCCATACTGGGCTGTGGCAAGACAAGGCTTCAAAAACCTGGGGATGTGGCTGGTGACAGTCTCACCACTCCAATTTGCATGTCTAGAAGGCAGAAGCAAAATGCCTGCAGCTTTTTGTCATGTGCCATCCACTAACCTCTGTAAAAGCCTGGTTTGGTCACCAGCACCTGGTGCCCCAGGGAGATGATAATTCAACTTGATTGTCTTCCAGAAAAGATGGCTTTCTAACTCCCCAGATAGACCAGCTACAAAGGATCCCCAGTGACAGGACCAACACAGAGCTGCAGGGAAGAGGGGGTATGATTTGGCATACAGCCAGACTTGTCATGAGGCAGAGATCGATGGGACCAGTCTAAAAATTTGGCTAAGATTATGGGAAAGCAAAGGCAGCAGAGAAATGCACAAGAAACTACAGAGTGACAATATGAATCTTGAAAAGGAGGTGTCCTCACCAGCAGGCACAGTCAGCAGAAACCTTTAAGCTTTTCCTGCTCAAATTAAAACGCCCACAGTCTCCAGTGAGACCAGGGGCAATACTTCAGTTCCAGTAAATTACATCACTTTTATTCAATCCTATGAAGTTTGGAATGCCTGAAGATCCAATCCGTATAGGTGTTTGTTCATATGGATGAATACTAAATGTTAGATCATGTAAATGATGTATATATCACCAATTCTTTCCAGACAAAGTGAATTACTGAGTTTTGGTATCAGCGTGTATCAGATTTGATGATGGCAACATCTTGTCCTGGCAAATGTTCCATGAGAATGAAGCTCCTCATCTAGGCCAAAGGAATTAGGAAAACTGATGGAGTAAAAAGAAATTTAAAAAAAAACCAACTTGGAAATGTCCAGAGATTTACTGCAGTGCTGGATACAAAGGGAAGTAAACAAACATGGCTTCATTACACAGCTCACTACACTCAGCTACTGATATGCAATCCCTGTTCCCTGGCCACATGCAGTATCTCATCAGCGATTTCTGTCCAGGAAAGCCAATAAAATAAGAACGTGTGTTGCCAAGGTGAAGTTTTAAGACTTACAATTTTAAATTTCCTATTAGGGATAAGGTAAGATTTATAGATGATATACTGATTTATAAATTTATTTAGACAGTAAGCATCTTTGGCTTTAGGCTGGAATCAGAAAGCTCGGTGTAAAGAAAGATTTTTAAAGGTTTTGTGATACATAGAATAAAATCCAAGTTATACTTTAAAAGTGCCCTCTGGCTGTATAAAAGATGATGACAGTGACAGTGAAAAAAAAAAAATTTGCTTATATCTACAATGCTCCATTATTTTCTCATTAACTTGAGTTTTAAAGGGAATCATATTAGTGCCTCCAGAGGATGAGCTATATAAACAAGAGCTACAAATTTATCTGTGCATTAAAATGAATGCTATGGTAACCGGTTTGATTGCTTTGGATGCAATTTAAAAACCTAAAGGGTGTATTATCCTGAGATAATCTCACCCTTGGGTCCTTATATATATTATATCTCATACCTCTAATCCTGTGGGACAGTGACTAGCTAATAATATCCCCTCTGCCTTTGTCTGGTCTCATACTGCAAGTGAAACGTGCCCCTTCCAACTTCAGATAACACATTAGTTAAGTAATTTTATTGTGATCACTCTGAATCATTAGTTTACGTCTGGAGAATGGACAGTAAAAAACACTCAGCACTTGGTGGAGCAGTAAAATCACCATACTTCCAGGTGTCCAGGACTTGGTGAGGCAAAGCCATCTGCTGCAAAGCTGCACAGCCTTGGGTGCCAGTTTGGTACCAGTAATGGATAGGCAGTGCCTTGGGCATCAGTACTTCACAGGCTGGATTTGCTGGTCTTCACAAGGGAGACCTCAACACTTGCAAACCATCCCGACACAATTGCTCCTTTGGCCACCCATGTTTTGCTGAGATCCCTCAAAACCCATCAGGGCATGGGCTGCTTAGGCCTTTCCAACAATCTGGGAGCAACTGAAGTAGAGATGGTGTTCCATCAGCCCTTGACTTGTATTTTTAAATTTTTCTGAAGTCCTATGGATGTAGATTTCCTGGAAAAATTAGAATGGCTTTAGGCTACATCAGGAATTTCCAGGTCTTCACAGCAATCTTCTCCCACTGAAATTTAACCTGCACGTGATGAGGGATCCTTTATACATTGACTGGCAGACGGCTGTGGTGGACCAGCGTTTGGACACGGCCACAGCACACCAGAGAAGCAAGCAGATGAAGAGACAGGATCCAGTTCTTTGTACTGTGGACAAGGTGGTGGCTGAAAGGCTTACATCCCATTATCCATAAACCCACAATCTTGGAAGCTGAAGGCGTTTTCCATTCTCCAGGCTTGAGCCTTTCAGCAACCAAACACCTTTTAGAAGAATCTCAAATCTTGCAAAGGTTGATGGAAAGCAGTACATCAGTACATTCACTTCGTCCCTTGAATTAGCTAGGAAAGTGAAAACAGTCAGTTTTCCTGATTTTTTTCACTCAATCATAGCTCTCCTCATACTGTTTATTGCAACACTATTATTTTCTGTTAGTCATTTCCCTGTATAAACTGCAACACGCTGGTTCTGGAGTGTGATTTACAGATGGAGACAGTCACAGACCTTATTAGAAGAAAATGACCCTGCTTTTCAATGTCCAAGTCAAATCCTGAGGGTTAGCAAAGACTCCTCAAGGTCCTAGTCAGCTGTTGCATGGCTTTTATATACTGTTCCTGGTATAAATTCCTTCTGAACAGGCCTTCATCTGCCAGTTCTGCCAAGATATTTTTGAATGTCATAAACTCCCACATCTTAAAGCCAGGTGTTGAAAGAATCCCTATTATTATCGCTGCATTGTCAGCGACAATAACAACAGTTAATAAGTGATGATATGGATATAAATGTCTGGTTTCTGTGTACAGCTTGTCATTTGCAGTCAAATCTAACACTGCTAGAGGAGTCTTTGGGAGTGAATGCTGAAAAAAAAATGGGTGTCTTCTGGGAACTGACTCTATAATAAAGGCATCCATGTTTAATTCTGCTTAATCTTTTCTAACTTAAACGTGCTCTGCTCATAAAAAAAGTGTAAGCTGGAGAATACATACACATATGTATTAAGGACTTTTTCATTTAAAAAGCTCTGTCCCAGCCTTCAACGGGATGAAAAAGGGGGCTTGGCCACATTGACTTGGGCAATGTTATCAAAGTCTTGTTTAGGAAGAGAGTCAGTAGGTTTGACTCACAATACAGAGGCAAATTAAAAAAATTACTTACATAAATTAATTTTAAAAAAGGAAGTAACTTGTATACACATTGCCACTGCTCCAAACACAGTATCACATTATTCCACTGCCTTGTTTCATTGCGTTTTATTTGTTCTCTACGTTAAAATCAGGAACTCACTGATATTTATCCCAGAAATTTTTTTATAACAGTTGTTTTTGCACTCCTCTTTCAAAAAATTAAAAATTAAAGGGAATTGCCTGTCACAGGGGCATGGGATGTGTCCTTGCACTTTCCCTTCTTCATGTTCCCATGCTTTACAGGACTGTTAAGTATCTATTGCAGGAAATCTCTTTCCCTTATACATACTGTGTATATTTTGCTTCTTACAACATATTAAATAGCCCATGTAAGAAGAGTACATGAATTATTGATACTCTTCCAGGAGAGAAAGTGTAGGGGGAACAGAGAGAATATTACATGATGTGGCAAAACACCCACAGGTCTCCCTTGGATGCCTGGGTAAATAGCTCTGTAAAAAGCCCCATGTTTTGTTGCTCAGTGCGTATCCAGTTGATCTCAGGTGCTTTCTTGCTCACTGGGGTGATCTCTTCCAGCTTTTAGTTTTTGTGCATAAGCTGATACAAAATCTTCAACAATTTGTTTAAGTGAGAAGTTCATTTCTGTCTTTAAATGGGAAATGTAATTCCTTGCTTGTGTGAATCCAAGGGACAGGGAGATCCAGGCTCCCCTGATTTATTTTCATCTCTACGGGATTCATTGGCTGAATTTGCAGAATTTTTTTTCTGATGACTTATTTCTTTTGGCTGGGAGGGGAATCCTTTGTTTTCTTCATCAGTCTCTGTTTTCCCACCTCAGCTAATTTCATTAGCTTAAGTAAACATGAGTTCCTGCATGACCTGAGGGCTTTGTAACTAAATATTGCCACCAACTGACCACAAGTAAATTACAAAGCAAGGTATAAAGTCAAGCAAAGAAATAATTCTATCCACTGTGGAAAAATGGCAACTGTAAGATGTGGATATCCTGCTTCCAAAATATATATATTTTTTATCTTTTTAGTGTTTCTTCTTTTTTTTTGTGGACGAGGGTCAAGGCCCATTTTGTCCTCCAGCACAGGCTTTGTGCTTTGTTTTGTGTCAACTCCATGTCATCAGTTCTCTTCCTTTGACTGAAGTGAAACATCAAACTGAAAATCACTCCTTCTTCTATTATAGTGTGAGTCAGGGAAAGCCTTTACACTTTTTAGGAAATAATTGGGTAATGCTATGGAAGGACCTCCAAAGAAAATCATGGTAACAGGCTGTCACAGGCTTTCAAAGGAGAAAGGGGAAAATTGTTTTATGAGAGCCTTTAAACAGTTGTATGTGCAGACTTCAGGTGAACAAATTGCATGTGGGCAGCAAGGAATAAATCAAGTACTTACATAATTTTTTTTAGTCTGTATTGTTCCTGTCCCAGCCTCTACAATTTTGCATATCACTTTGAGCATTTCAAAATCTGAAGTTATTTTTATCCTCTTAGAAGTAGCTTCTACATAAAGAGTGGTTGCTAATGTATTATAAACTAGGATTAGCTTAATGAGGGACTTCACAAGAAAGTAATGACTATTTAAGCCCTGCAAACAAGCTAATTATTTTGTATCACATTGTTGCTAACACTCTCCTCAGTTCTCTTAAGGTGAATGTTCAAAAAGATGTATGGCCAGACATGATAATGAACAGATTTCTTGCAATCACATTGAAAATTTCTTATAATATATTAAAATTCTTTTTCCTATATATATACACACATTACTGCTCAGGTTAATTGACAGCATGATTCAGTGTTTTTCGTATGCTTACCTCACTATCAAAGTTGCTGCTAGAGTGGTGCAAGAATCTAAAGTGATTTTTCCCTAGTGCTCTGCTGAAAACTCCAGTACTTTTATTGTTTGTACCACACATTTCCATAAATGTTTTCTACTTATATTACTTCATCACAATTCACTCAAAACAGTTAAATAAATCCAAACTAATAAGTAGAGGATCTGAACTTCCAAGAAGCAAGACCTTTTCAACATCTGAAACACCTCTGAAGAATCTCTTCCCACTTGTCCTTATCCTGCCACTCCACCACTGCATGCTGTAGTTGGATCTTACATTACATACCAGGAGTTAGGAGTAGAAGCCCATAAAATCCACAGGTTTCTTATAATGTGATGGAATGTAAACTTGTTTTCTGTATCTAATGTGTGTAAAGCATATGGAATATCTATTATTTTATTCTTAACTCTGCTTTTCCCTTCTCTGTAGATGAAAGTTGTTTTTCCTTTAAAATCACCTTTTACTTTTAAATTCCTCTGTTCTTACTTTTCATATTCAATATTTCTTCCTTGTTGCAGTGTATCGCATTATGTGTACTTCCCATTCCTTCTACATTTTTCACGTACATACATACACAACATATACATATTCCAAGATCTCACTGGTGTATTTGCAATTAATGACTCAATTCATCCTGACACACAAACTCTTATGAAGTGATGATAAAGAATTCCTGATTAGATAGCTGATTTCCATAAAAGAGCACTGGAACAGAAGCAGATGAATTTTCAGCTCTACTTTTAACTGGCACATTTGCTCTGGTTCATCCTAAATTTCCCTTGGTATTAGTCAATCTAAATCAGCACAGCCCTGTCTTAAAATAAAATAAAATAGATAAATGTAGAGATACATAATACAAAGGCAAATACTATCAATAAATGTAAATATCTCTATGTTAAGGGAAATAATGCAAGCATAGGTATTCTGCTGCAAAGCCAACGGCTGACAGAAAATGACTACACTGTTATTAAGTACCTCTGCAGTTTCTGCTGTTAGGTATTGTCAAATCAAAATTATTGAGCTTCATTAGAGAGCTGGTGCTTTTGAAAGAATTCCTCTGAATGCCCTAGATGAAGGCCCCTTCAATAAGGACTGATAGTGTTTGAGGTCTGCAGCGTACCCAATCTGGATATTTTTTTTCCATTTTGAATTTCCCATGGTGTCATCTTATCTAATCATTGCTTGGTAATGCTGGCTCCATAAGAAATCCTCCATAGAAAATGAGAGTTCATGCATCTGTCTCCTGCTGAAAATGCTCATGAATAATGGCATGTCGCAGCACCAGTCAGTAAGAAAGCAAAGAGCGGTTCCAACTCTGTGTGAAAGACAGAATACTCTGAAGGAAAAGAAATTTGATTCTTATTTTAATTTTGTATCAGGGGCCTCCTTGGGTCTAGATTGTCCCAAGCCCTTGAAGGAATATTAAGGGGGAAGTTACAAAGAAATCTTTTTTTTTCTTTCTTCTCAGAGCAACAGCCAGATAACTGTTATATCTTCTGTGGCTGGTTGAGTTCAGTGAGAGCCCTTTTTTTATACCCCTAAAGTAAAGCTCCAAAGGTGAAAGCCCCTGAGGACTCCTTGGGGAAACTCACACCAGCCTGTGAGGGCTCAACCATGCATGGCAAGGAAGCCTGTGTATGTGTGTGTGTGCATACATGTGTGAGTGTGTGCACACACGTGTGTGTGTGTCTGTGTGTGCAAGCAGGCAACTGCACACACACATGCGCTGCATTTGTATTTTCTTCTGACATTCCCATCCACTGAATGTTGTTGCCATTTGTTACTGTCATAACTGGATGCTTATTAATTTTATGTTCAATGTTTTGATCATAAAACAGATCCCAGCCTTCATTTATTATAAGTATAATCATCACCTTTCCCAGCTTGGTACACTGGGGATCGCTGTTAGACCACCTTGGTTATGGACCCTTCTCAGACACTCCTGGCTGATGAAACAATTAATTTTTTTAAGTCATTTTTTGACATGATGATCCCAAGAGCACAGCACGAGTTAAATATTTGCTTATTATAATTGTATATTTCACGTGCTAGAAGCAATTTCTGTGTTATAATACTAGTATAATATTCTGCACTGAGGAACTCTCTCTAATAAGGAATCAAATTCAATCGGAGTTGAGAACTATTCATGTGAATGACTACCATTACTTGATATCATCTGTAATGCAATAAACTGAGTGTTTGATATAATGCTGTTATATTAGGGATGTGCATAACCTATTTGTTATCCATCATGTGTATCGCAGAAATGGTGTGATCAAAATTAATTACATTTTAGGGTATGTCTGAATTACAGCTGATAGAAAAAAATCAGTTCAAATGTGTATTTCAGAGAAAAAAAAAATAGATGTGATGCTGTGATCTCATTTACAAAATAGCTTTTCCTAAGAAGCTATGCACGTCACCAAGAAAGTTTGTTTGCTGCCCCAGTGTCTTGCACTCAGTGTGTGGCTACAGAATGTGACCTTTCAAAGAAATATTATGTGATACAAAACATATTCCATCAGTTTTCAAAATAGAAAACTGAAACGAACTTATTAAAAAAAAAAAAAAAAAAGGCATTTCCAATTTAAATATTTCATATGGAGTGTTACCCATGGGAGCTTTTTTCATAAATACATAAACGCAGCTTTTGGGGAATGCCCATAATTACTGCATTACATATTCTTAACACTCGGCAAACTGATTCCTGAATTTGAAAATAAATCAATTTGGGCTTTTTCAAGTAATAGGGATAGGCAGCAAATCTGTTTGCATTTGATTACTGTAATTACTTATGTACATAAGTAACTCTTAGGTCTTTACTAAGTTCACTGAGAATGTGCTTTTATCTTAAAGCACAACAGCACCCCAGCCAACGGGACAAATGAAATGTGCAAAAGCAACAGTCCCTCAGGTGTGGGTCTGAGACTGATGTGCTACATCTTTATCAGATAGGTAGATACAAGGGATGCAGCCTGAGGTATCACAAGGTGAGCCAGGGAGTGCAAGCAGAGCTGATACTTGGCCTTGAAGGGAACATGTGGTGAGCACAGTGCAGTCTTCTGGGAGGGGAAGAAAAAGAAGACAAAGGAGAAAGCAGAAATAGAGGTCAAGTCCTCTGGCCCCACAGAAGGAGCAGGTATGTCCTGGGCAGTATTGAAAGAGCACCTGAATAAAGGATGGAGAACACATCACACACAGAACAGGACTTACATTAAAGGAAATCCTCTCTTCTCATCATTAAAAAAGGTTTTGGGTGTGCAGCTACAGCAGCCATCCAAAGAGAAGCTGTGTTAGCTGATGGATGGGGCCCAGGGTCCTGGGCAGGAGGTCATTCCAGCAGCAGCTTCTGGCTGCTGCCTGACATGCCCACCACCCTTCACCATCCTTTCAAAGTCTTTTCTGCTTCCCATTCATGCTGCAAATGCTTGGAGAACTCTTGGTGTCTGCACCTCACAAAGCTTGCTTGGGGTGCTCTGATTCACCACAAATATGTAGGTAGTAAAAAGAAGTGTTATGGCTGTATCAACCCTGGCACTCCATCTCTCTAAAAGCTATGAATGATGTAATATTAGTCATATCTGGGAAGTATCTGGGGGTTTGTGAGCTAATCCTAGTACCTTTGAAATATCTGTAGAATTTACCAAGTGGTTCCTGACCTGTCTTGTGAAAGGCTCTTCAAGTGCTTAGTGTTTACTCCCATTATTCCTGCACACCTAAGACATGTGGCTTCTTTTAAACTGGTTTTCAGACAAAATGTATTGATTTTGCTTCTATTTCTTTAACTTAAGCAAATTCAAAACAGAAAGAAAAAAAAATAGTTTTCTGTTTTTACTGGCATCCTAATAGGAGTTTAAAATCCAGTGAAATATTTTCTTTTGTTACATCCTGCTAGACTTTGCAATAATTCTGCCCTCCTGCTTTTAAATCTTTATTTTTGTTAATTACTTTCCAGGTTGGTGTGGATAAGCCTAGTGCAGGTGCCAGGATTCTCTAATCATATGAAATGTTGACATTTCCTAGTAAATCTTTTAAAAAATTATATTCAGGGTCATATATTAGTGAAAATTCTGGAAATGTTAAGAAGAAATTTCTAAAGCTACTGAAAAACCAACCACTGGCAACCAGCACAAATCATTCTGTATTTGCTTACAGTTCTGTTTTATATATAGATATATGAACTTTCAAACCCATTTATTCACTTTACTGACATGCAGAACCAAAGGCATGATTTATAATGATTTCTCATCCAGTATTAATTTTAAAAAAAGTTTAATTAATTTTTCATTAGCCACAGTTAATGATGGGCTTGTTAACCATCTTGAGGTGAAGCCAAGAGCTATTAGCTATATTAAGGACCAGTTTCAAGAAAATTACTCCTTTTATAATCCCCAAAATGAGTTATATTTTTTTCCCCTTTCAGAAAACTGTTTTAAGGTGTATCGATATATTAAAATCTATACAGAAGACAGACTTAGAGTAAAATTGATCATGTAATAAAAACTATCGACCAATTTTTGCACCATTTAAAATGAGATCAAACTTCTTGAGGATTATTCTAAAGATACAGCGTTGCGAAATCAGTTACTAGTTCTTCTACTTAAAAATCAATATATCAGTTTATTGTGGAGTGAACGAGGGTGGGTAACTGTTCAGAGGAACTTCTTCACTGCCACTAGACTTCTGCCAGTTGTCTCAACTGTGTATCTTGATGAAAAAGAAATTAGGGTTTGAACTGGAAATTTAATTGAAAATATAATTAAATTGAAAAATTAGTTTGTCCTTGCTCTGTGGCCCCTGCTGGGTGGGAAGTCTGATCATGACAGTGGTCATTGTGCCTTGATCCATGACTCAAAGAACTTGGAAAAGAGTAAGAAATATGTATGTGTAATTAACGTGTAAAAATGAGGGGAGGAAGAAATTGAAATTATTTCTTTATCAAGCCTCTTTCTGATTTTCAGAAAGAGGAATTACATGAAAAATGAAATAAAAATCTTAAAAATAAGGGTCTAAACATAGAGTGCTGCAAGGTGAATAGTCTTAAAGCTTATTTTTAACAGGTAGGAGGAACAGGCCTATTGAAATCACTGAGAAACATGACTGACACCTCAATTTTAGCCTCAATTTTAGCAAATCTTGACGAAAGTCTACATTCAATAAAAATGTACTTAACTTACATAAACAGCTATACGAGAACAAAAATACTGTTTCATAAAAGATTTTTAATTCAGTTCCATTCCAAACTGCAATAGATTTTCAACTTTTCTCCACATCAAATACGGGAAAAGTGGGAAAGCCATTTTCCATTGCTTCAAATGTTTTCATTGGGCTTTCTACCATTTTTAATGTCACCATAACATAGAGAATACAACCTCCAAATGTTAGAAATTCAAAGTTGTTTCAAACTTTGAATATTAAAAAAAATTTCTTTTTTTTTAATGAGGCACTTTTACCCCTTTTTTCCTAAATGAAATTTCAGTGAACTTGGCATGAACTTGACACAAACTTGACATGGCGCCAAGAACTTCCGTATGAATTCCAGTAGAAATTCAGAGCAAAGCAAGCCCCAACACAATGACCAATGAGAGAAGAGAAGAGTGGAAAGAGCAGAATCAGCCTGCAAGGACTGACCACATCCCCTGACATTTTAAAAGAAGATGTTTGGCCTCAAGCTGACAAACTTGGACACAACTCCTGCAGCACAGTGCTCCCCAGATAAAAAGCCATGGTCACCCAGTGCTTGTTCTGTGGATGTCGCATGGATTTATGGTTGTCTTTAACCACTTCTGGAATTTAACCGTCTGTGAGTAAACTCATGAACACAAACCCCACCTCTGCTCACTGATCAGTGGAATTGATGCTGTGGTACCACCATAAATCCCAACCCAGCCATGCTGCAGCTGGACTTCCCCACACGCACCAGTGGTTCCAGCTGTGCACACAGTCAGGTGGAATGCTGGATTCCCAGCTCTGCATGACACTGAGATTCTCCGTGAGCATTGCAGATATATCTGTGTAGGTAATGCCGATTGGAAAAAGACATCACCCAGTCTTGGGAAATGCAAACATGAGTATAGGGAAGCTTTAAACTGGCCCAGTAAGGAATTGTTAAAGATATGCAGCAATATCTGGCTGCACAGTGACCTTCCCATTTATATTTCTCCGTTTGAGGATGACCTAAACCAGTGCTTACAGCTCAAAACAGTGCACAGCAGGTGTGTGCAACACAGTGTCTCCCTGTCCAAGTCCATTCTGGAAAGGCAATATTTCACTGAGAGCAAGAACATGCAGTTTAAAAGCATAAAGAGAAGTGTAAGACCCTCTAAATGTCTTGCCTGAGGCAATCTGTTTCCTTTCACAGGACCGCTTGTGAAACAGATCTACAAGGAATGTTCTTAGCACTTCCTATCAGCACTGCAGCAAGGAGAGCAAGATTCTCACCCCAGATCCATGCAGAGATCCCAGAAACACTGGTGACTGCCATGGTGCCGTCATAGCCGTGTCTCCCGCAAGTCCCAGACTCTCTGACTCTCATGGGACCATGCAGCCACCCACCCCAACCCTGCACAGAAGGCTCAGTCTGACTGAGCCACCAGCTCTTCTCACCACACAATGCAGATCCTACACCTTTCCAGCAGTTACACTACTAACTCCCACCACAAAACTAAGGTCGGGAGCTGCATGTGTGTCCCTGCTACCTCACTGCAGTGGCAGGACACAAAGCTGCAGGACTCTTCTTCCTGGAGTGCCCAATGCAGGGTCCCCACAGTATCTGGGTGCCCCTCCCCTGTGCTGCCTCCAGAAATCTGCCTGCAAGGACATGTGCTGTTCACCCATTTGGGGAGAGCTGCTGAACCAAATCTGTATGTTCTAAAAGAGGACACTAAAATCAAGACATGTAAAAGAAAGAAGGTCTTATATAAGCAAGGACACAAAAAAAATGTAGTTGTTTTCTTCATATAAACCCATTTGAGCCAATGTCACTTAACTGATGCTTAGATTTGCTACCAAAATGCCCTGCTAGGCACCTTCAAATTCTACTGAAATCATTAAATATATTTCTCCACCTTCACTTTGATTTTTTGACCTAATAATAATATATATATATGGTTGGTGAATACAAATATTTAGTCAATCTAAATAATAAGTCACAAAGCATAGGAGTGGAAAATACATAGTTTGTTCCTCATAGCTCTTCAGAACACAGTTGCTTTTACATATGTGTGACTGTGCAGCTGAAGAGGATGTAAGGAAGGAGCAGAAGTAAAGGTCCACCAGTTGCCACAGCCCTGGCCTGTCTCACCATCTTTGTGCCTGACATTACAACCTTAATAATGCTCCTTTAACCCAGGACTTTTGTAGGAATAGAGTATTGATAAAACTATCCAGTATTAGAGAAAAGTCTTGGTGATCTCTCTTATAAAAATTGTAAGCTTTTATTCTTCCCATTAGCAGCAGTAAGTGTCTGTCATTTGTTAATCAGTCTTTACTGGGTCCTGTAGTGGAAAGAAAAATATTGCATATTTCACAGCTAAGAAGAAATAGGGAGAAACAAGTGTAGATGGAGCCTCCTGGGTCTACACTGAGCTCTCATGGGCTTGGGAAGGGCAGTGTAGGGCACACCATCTGAAAGAGGCACAGAGCTTCACCCTCCAAGTATCCTCTCAGGTCCCTTTCTCCAAATTTCCCCTTATCTCTGCAACCCACAGTTTAACATGATACAGTGGGAGCTTTTTCTGGTGCAGACAAGTAAATTCCAACATCTCTTGAAAAATTAGGGATTTGACTTCTTCAAACAGAAGTTACTAAAGTTCTGGTGAATATAAATTCCAACCGGTTCTAATGAAGTGATACTCTGCTCAACAACAGCCGTGCCTATATGTCCATCCAGGGAACATAAGGATACTACACTAAGGCTTAGGACTTATTAGATTGTACAGATGTCAGACATGAACTAGCACAATATCCTCAGGGGTGGGGAATCATTTTATGACCTATAAACCACATAAAGGAGCAGAATCAGAGACTATGAAGATGGAGCAGAAAATGTGCACTGCTGAAGTCCCGGCTTAATGTGCTGTATGTATATTCTGAACTAGAGAACTAAATTTAGCACCCTTGCCAAAATTGCAGGACAGAGATTGGAAAGATGTCCCCCAGAGTTGGTAACATCATGTTTGGCACCGTTCCTCTCACATGACCCATTAGCTGTTCTGCCCAAGGCTGGCGCTGAGGACAGGGCCATGGTGTACCATGTCCAGCACCTCCCCAACATGTCAGGCAGTGAAAAATGGGAGGAAAAACCCCAGCAGCAACACTAACACTGATGTGGGAATTTGTCATGGTGACACTGATGGTACTGAGAGTCCTACATTGTAATGATTGGTTTACAATAAAAATTACTTCGAATGCTGGATCAGAAAAAGGATGGTTCAGTCCATCAAATCACTGTCAGCTGCAAATTAGGTTGCCCATCCCTAGGCAATGGGGAACATAATTGGCTTTGTCCGTCGCTGGTTTTATTTTTATCTGTTCTGTTAAAGTCAGGCTTTTTTCTCGCTTGCACTGGTACAGAGACAAAAAAGGGCTTGGTGCAGAAAGGCTCTTTCACTCCTTACACCCACAAAAAAATGGGGCAAGTTAGCCCTGGCTTTCTAAAATTAGCCAAAGATTCTTTGGCTGCTTTTTATCAGAGCGATGTTACCTTCATGGAAGAAAGGTGTATTTTACCATATGGACTTCCAGGAGCCTTAGACTGAAACAACCCTTTAAGTGGCCAGTGCTCTAGTTCTGTCCCCAGGGCTGGTTGCACAAGAGGGGCTGGGGTGTGTGGAAATCTTCTCTTTAGGAATGCTGTAAGTATCACAGTAACTTTAAAACCTGTTATAATTTGCTGAAGACAGGATGGAAACACACATCTAACACCTCCCTTCCTAGGGACTGATCATTCTGACACCGCCGGTTGCAAGGCAGAGTTGTTGCAATGTGATGTCTTGGTGTTTCTACAAAATGTGCTAATGTAAGATGAGGTTATGAAGCTGTGTTGGACTGAAATAACCACCAGTAGACTTCACTGGGAGCATATGAGCAACCTGAAACATGACTACTCCTGAAGTGTCAGGATATGTTGCTTTTGTTGCTGGGAACACCTGTGCTACAAACGTGAAGTGGAAGTGGTCTCCAGTCCTGACATGACATACAACTGTCAGACAATTGTGAGTCTCTCTCCAACCCTTTTCCAAATTCATATAGGTTAGTCTTCAGCTGTCCGTAAGCTACAAATATTCCTGGTTTCCTCCCTGTGTACAAGTTTTTAAGACTAGGCCCTAGTAGCAGAGCTTTCTTAACAGGTTTCCCTGACATGGCAGGTTATGTGAGACTCAGAAAAGGAGAAAATCCACAGAAAAAATAAATACAGCTGATGAAGCAGGAGGGGGAACAATGTTGTCTTAACCTGTCTGTCATTTTAACCTGGAGAATTTGCTGCTCTGCTTACTGTTTCTTTCTTTCTCTAACTTTAGGGCAATTCAGCAGTTACCTGTGGACCTGGGGCATCTGTGACCGTTCCAAAGGCTTGTCTAAGCCCTGGCTCTGGGTGGAGAAATTGCGGGCATGAACCAAGACAAGGGAGAGGGAAGGTTTAACTAACTTTCATGTTGCAGTCAGTACAAAAGAACTATGTCTATGAATAACTGCTCATAGCATTATGTTCATCAGAAAAGGTAAATAAATGCAGAGGGAGGGCAAACTGGAGACCTCGATAAGGTACAAGTGGCTATAAAGAAGTAACAATTATTTATCATCCACCTACTCCTTTAGGTTTGTGTCCTGTTTGTATCACCCTTCCCTTGCAGCATATGCTCATGGATGGCAGAAATTATGCTGGGGCTCTGCCTCAGCATTTCACAGCTAGGAGCTGCTGCAGCCTGAAATGTGAAGCAAAACAAAACAAAACAAACAAGCAAAAAAACCCACCGGTAATATAAAAAAAAAAAAAAAAAAAGAGTTTGGAAGGATGCATATAGTAGCGATTAAGACTTATGAAGAACTAGTGAAAGGTTGCTGTTGTTATTATCATTATCATTATTATTGCTGGTTTTGTTGTTGTTAATATGATGTTGTTGTTAATATGATGTTGTTATCATCATCATAATTATCATTATGATCAGCATTATTATGATTCTATGGTAGGTGAAAATCAGAGAGAGAAAGAGGTTTGTTTTGAAGACACCTACTTGCCCCCTCTCTCACCTTGGGCTGAGAGGCAGTTCTCCTGCTAACCCTGTGCCCCAGTTTCTCCTCCTTGAAATAACAGGAACAATAGAAATAGTACTGGCACACCACAGACCCCACATCTAACCCCAATAAATAAAGCGTCCTGCACACCACTAAATAAAGCATCCTGTGCCAGAGTATCACGCATCCGAGAGCTTTGCGTCTCAAGGCTGCGCTGCCGTTGCAGATGGGCTTTGGGTGGGTTTGCTGTGATAAGGCTTTCATGTGACATTGTGTTTGGGTTGTCGGCGGAAGTCCTGAAGATTAGTGTCCCCTGAAATCTCCCTAAGCAGCTTGCCCTAAAATGCGCTTTATGTGGATCGTTCAGAAAACTGCACGAGACGGAACATTAATTATTACTATAAAAATAGATCCTTTTTGAATAATTCTGTTTAACACGCGCTCCTCCACTTGGGATGTGCTGCTGAGAACTCTACTCATTTTTAAAAAGACTCTAAAGAAATTCAAAATGTGACCCCGCTTTAAACTGCAAAATGAAAATCAGAAGCGAAAGCCTTTTACCTTTCCCTGTAATTGAATCCAGCTGGCCTCCTTCTACCCTGCCTTGCAGTCATTTACAGATATGCAAATGGTCAGGGAAAAATGTCGCCGTTTTCATCTGCATTGCACACCAGAAAATCAGGCAGAGGTTTCTCATCAGTTTTTGCCATTCGGCTGCTTTCATGTTTTAATCCAGTTTAACAGTACAACATGTTTCATATATTTAAAATAAAAATCAAAACTGCTCTCTACAGTATTGATTATGGCCCTTTGATAACCTGAAAACTTCAACAGCTACAGGGTGTCAACACAAGGAGCAGAAGTGAGAGGCCTTCAACTGTGGGGAGGAGTGGTGGAAAGGGTTGGGAGGTCAGAAGCCGGAAAGAAGATGTGGCTCTGCAGCTCATGGTGGCTTCTGCTGCTGTGGGAGGATGAGAGGCACCCACAGCATCTCTGCCCTGTCCCCGTACTCTCTGCTTGCTTAGATATCTGACATCAGCAGCAAAAAATCAGATTTTTCAAGCTGATGCAGAGCAAGGAGAGACAGGAACGGAGATCGTTTGCAATCTGTGTGTGCTGGGCAATTGCCTCCTTCCCTGCATCCAGTGTTGGTCCTGGTAGGACTCATGTGCACTACAGGTCAGGAGTAACACGAATGTATCAGGGATGCAGCTGGGCTGTAAAAACTGCTCTGGGAGGGAATTATGAAGGACCTTGTCTAGCTTGTGCATTTAAGTTGGAAAATCATTAACATTTGAGGGACTCTTCAATAGCATTTATGTAAGGCTGGCCCAAATCGACTCAGCAGGAATGGATTCTCCCAGGATGACTTAAATGGCAAAACATAAGATTACATTTTAACTAGTGCAATTTAACAGCTTAATAATACTACCTTTAAAAATTAAATAAGCAAGAAAGTAAAAAAATGTTGTGCACTACAAAGTACATAAAGTCCCTAAGCCGGTGGTCTCCCCTAAGCAGATGCTGGAAGAAGTGCCTGGTTAAGCAGGATGGAATACACCTTTGAAACCAGTTAGGTGTTTATCTGGGATCTTTTGTAGAGAGACATCAAATGTTGGATCTGCCTTTATAGCTTATTTAGAAAAATAATGAAAACCGCCTGTTAAAATTAGCAATCTTTGGGAAAACTCTACTAATAATTTAGCTGAATTAGAATGAAGAGCTGAATTTAGATGAAGAGGAATAATCACAACCAGATTCACACCCATTGGTCACTGGTCAGAAGCTTTTCTGTGTATATTTTTTTTTTTTTTTTGGTACAGTACCTTGCATGGAGCAGCACTCCCACAGTGTAAATTATTATTATTAATCCTTATGTTAGACTATTTCCACATTCACAGTAACCTCTGTGGGAAAGTGCAGAAGCTTGCTGGGTGCTGAAAACAGTTCCTGTAATCCTACCTTCATTGATTTTTTTTTTCCCCTAAAAGAATTTACACAGTAAAACATCATTAGCCTCAAATTTTCGCAGCTCCATTGTATATTTAGCTTGATATATTAACATCACCTTGGCTGCAGCCGTTGCAATGGCACCGTATCACTCAGATCTTTCATCTTATTCCTTGATACTACTCAGAAAGGAAGGAAGGAAGGACAAATCAGACAGCATCAGATTGAAAATACATTCAGAATATAACAGCTTGATTGCCGCTGACCACCCAGAGGACAGGTGTGACACATATTTATGGCCTCGATCTTAAAGCAATATCCGTTCATTTCATTTATGAGTCCATTAACATGTTTTATTTTTGACAGTTCCACAGTGGTGTTCTTGCGGTCTTTTGGCCATAAAGTGCTCACAGTGGGAGGTGTAGTTTATTATTTGGTATGTCGGCACTGTGAGCCCCACAAGCTGATGAACTATGTACAATTTATTCATTGGATTTTAAGCCTAGTTAAATCAACAGCTAAAAGGAAGCCTTCCTTGTGCTCTTTGAAGCTGCTAACATTTAATACTATAAAAGTGGTCAGAAAACTCTTGAGTATTGGTATGGATTTTACATTACAATCTGGCACTGTCCTTCTTACACCAATACCTAAGATTTTTACCTAATTCAAGAATCCAAATTTTCAGAGCTTTTGGTAAATCTGCTTACATTGAGATTTTTCCTAAAATTCTGCTTTCTGGAGGGTCTGGACTACCCAAGAAACTGATATTTCTTGCTAGCTAACGAAGTGGAGATAGATGGATGGTAGAGAATTAATAGAAAAAATTAGAAAATTAATAGAAAACAAGAGCCTTAAGCACAAGAACCTTTAAAACTTAAAAGATACATAAAATTATCCAAGGATGTAGGCTCACATCCATGTGTGTGTATATACATATATACAGACATATATAATTTCAAGATTATGATTTTGAGTGAGTTCAGAGCTTGGATATACAATGCTTAGCGTATGACTTAGCCATACATAAAGTGTTGACCTAGAAACCTCCAGTTCTTTCATGTTCATTTTTTAATCTCATTGTTTCTATTGGAATCTGTTTTCAAATGTGTTTTGTATTAATTTTTCACACCGTATTTTATGAGGTTATATATATTTTAGGGGGTGTAGTATAGGATCACAACCAATTTGTCCCTCAACCTGAATAATCATAGAACTGTAGGGTTTAGACGATGCTTGGGGGAACCCCTAATCCATCTCTGGGCCATAGGAATTGCTCTGTGACATTCCTGACACAGAACCTCACCTGCCTTTTTACAGGCCTCTAATGCCAGAGGCTCCGCAACCTTCTTTGCCACCCTCACCATCAGAAACACCTTCCTAATACAAATCTTTCTAGCTACAAATTAAGACAAATGTCTTGTTCTCTCTCTGGTAGTATTTGTAAAGAACAAAGTATTCCCTTTGTTTTTCAGCATATTTTTGTAAAATTCATAAGTATTACCATGTTCCTCCTACTATTCTGTTCAAAACTGTCCTAGTTTACCCTTTTCTCATAGGTCTCACTTTCTTGACCTTTGATCTCATATATTGACATGCAATTCTGTCTGAATGTCTGAACCACCATCAAAAATGGTGGTTCCCACTGTTCCTTATAAAAGAAATTTGGTATTATAATGACAAAAAACCCAGCAGAAAAGACCTGCCTCAGTACTGGAAGAATAAAAAGCAGATGTTCTTCTCAGCTTTTCCCTTTTGTACAAAATGGTACTAGACGAGGAAACAGGGAACTACTGCACGTGAGCCACACTACTCAATTTCTTATGCTGATTTCCATTGCCTAAGTCAGAAGGACAGCTGGCTCCTGCCCTGGCTTGGGGGAAAGATGGAGAGAAGCACTCCTGCAGAGGTTGGTTTGGAGATGAAGGCTGAGGAAGGCACACTGGGGCATTCAGCATGAGAAGGACATAAACCTGTTGGAGCAGGGCCAAAGGAGGCCAAAACAATGCCCCAAGTGCTGGAACCCTTCTGCTATGAGGTCAGGCTGAGAGAGTTGGGATTGTTCAGCCTGGAGAAGAGAAGGCTCCAGGGAGACCTTATTGTGGCCTTTCAGTACTTCAAGGGGACTGTTAGAAAGATGGGGACAGATTTTTGAGCAGGTCCTGTTGTGACAGAACAAGGGGTGATGGTTTGAAACTAAAAGAGGAGAGATTTAGACTAGATATGAGGAAGAAATTTTTCACACCAAGGGTGGTGAAACACTGTCCCAGGTTGCCCAAAGAGATGCTTGATGCCCCATCCCTGGAACCACTCCAGGTGAGGTTGGACAGGGCTCTGAGCAACCTGCTCTAGTTGCAGATGTCCCAGCTCAGTGCAGAGAAGGTGAACTAGATGACCTTGAAAGGTCCTTTCCAACCCAAACATTCCATGATTCTGCTTCAGTTGACTCTCTCACCCTTTAATAATTTTAGCATATTGAAAAGAAAATCTTCAGTGCATGCTACTAGAAACCCAAATACTACAGTATCATGTGTTAGAAAAGATCTGTGAGTTTAAGACCCAATTGTCTTTTGTCATTTTTACAGACATACATTAGGCCATATACTCCATCGAAGGTAACTGAAATCAAAGTGAGTCAGCTCATCTTGAACTTCATAGCCGAGCCCATTCAGGATGAAAGATCACCTCTCATTCATAACTAAAGTCTATTGTAAGACAGGTAACAAAATGAAAGAGGGCAAGACTTCCAAGAGCAGAGGTGACATCATTCTCACCATCTCTTCCATGACTGTTGAACTACTTTTTCTAGGAGATTACCGTGACTATCCATCTTGCTGCCTCAGCGCTGAACGATAAGGTCTATCTCTGCATCTGAACTGTCCTCAGAAACTGCGCAGAGCAGTGCTGACACAGACCTCAGGAAAGGGAGGAGAGGGGAAAGAGAGGAAGTAGTTAATAGCAAAAGGAAAATTCTGGCACCACTGGACTGAGCGGAAGTGTCACTGTTGACATCACTAAAAGTAGGATCAAGACTGATCTAAAAAGCAATTTAGAATATGAGCTTTTCTTTCCAAACGAGCGATAAGTGCCTTCCCTCACACAGAATTCAGGGCTGTAATAGTGCTTTCTATTACATTTTAAATTGATTGGCTTTATGGCCCAGTGCTGGGGAATTGCCCTAGCATGGTCTCATGTTTCTAATTCTGGAAACTCTAAATCCAGATGCGCTGAAAATCCATGCTGTTGCTTACGGCATGTGCTGTAGGGTAATCTTCATTTTCTGTGTGCCCAGACAAAAAAAAAACCAGGGAACTGGGATGTACATAAGATTAGCCTACAAGGTGAAGAGAAAACCAAATGAAGAAAAACTAGAAATTGCTAAACAAAATGTTGAAATGTGGAAAAATAAACCACAGTGATTATTCTACAACATGTGCTAAGAGAACTCCAACACTACTTTTGCATCATCTAAGAATTTTCTTATGGGAGCAATGGAGCAGTTATCATCTGAAGGTCTGTGTCTTGCCATTGGGATCTTTGGGCAGCAGATGGAGAGATTCAGAAAACACTTTTCCAAGTCCACGTTTTTCCTTTGCATAGTCCATATTCAGCTTCATTTAGAGTATTAGAACCTGTACACATGCTACCAGGTAAAAATAAATCTCTCCACTGAAAAAAAAAAAAAAAAAAGCTTAAAAAATATGCAGTACATTGTCAGGAAGGAGGATGTGGCTGTATGGCTGCAGCATTGCCTAAGTGAAGTATGTGAAGAGCTGAAGAAGCCCCTCTCTGCACTGGCGCACAGAGCTCATAACTCTGTAGTTCAGATGGGAAGAGATCACCCTAAGGGAATTATTCTACCTCTCATCCACACACGAAATTTTGGCTGCTGTCGAAGGAAGTTGTGCATGCCTAACCATGGCTGTATATCACTCTAATAAAGGCCAAAGAGAAGATCATATATAAGTGGAGTGGGAAGTTTTTTGACACTGGCTATAATAAATACCAGCACATTTAGAAAAAAATATGGGCTTAGGTGCCTGAGGTGGGAAAAAAATAGCTGTAGCTCTACCTGATTTACTAGAAGGGAATATTTAAGGCTGTTGAATGATTAGATAAAAAACTGATCTTGAAATGTCAGGAATCGGTGAGGATACCAGAAATGGAATATTTATTTTTGTCCATTAAAAACTCCCTGTTATTTTGCCTACTTTTTTTTAATAACAATCCATTAAAAATACTGGAATCAAGATTTGCTGGTATTTGCTGTTCTATTTTATTATTATCCATTAGTTCTTTCCTCCTTTCTTTTTAATATTTACACATATCATCCAATACTGGGCAAAATTTCTCTGTTGAAAAAATCCCATGAGTAAAAGCCAATAGATTGTTACTGGGGGCAAATCTGGAGTTTCTGTACAGCTTTGGTGTCCTGTTTTGTTTAAAGGAGCTGAGAACCTTTACATTAGGAGTAGTCCATGATCATATAATTTGGTGCGTGGTTGTTTCTTAACTTCATCTAAAAATAACGCATCAGTTATAGTGGATAAAACAACTATTCCATAGGATAATAAGTAACAGAAAATTAGGTGATTGGCAGTAAAAAAATGTGGCCACGAGCATCAGTTTGACAGAAGATGTTCTCTGGCCCAAAGAATTCCAGCTGGAAAAGCCCAGTTTGAAGTTCTTACATTTCCTTCATTCCATGTGTATTTGTCAATGCTTATGCAAATAATCTGTTCCTGCACTTAGGTACAGCACGTCGGATCCCAGGACTGTATGGAGAAACAGACACCAGACTTCAGCTAAGCAACCAGCCATGGGCTGAAGGGACCTCAGGGCCTCCTGCAGCTCCCTTTGAAGTTCTCACAGTCCAAGTGTGATCCTCCAGCTGTCAATAAAAACCTTGCATTGACTCAAGAGGGATAGGAGAGCCCTCAGTATCCAGCCTGGATCCCCTTGAAATGAGTCTGAACTGTTGATATGATAGTGAGAGAGGTTGTGGTCCCTAAAACAGTACTGGGACACTAAGATGCGGGTTTTAACAGAAATATTATCTGCCAAAGAAGAACTGTACATAAATTCCACCTGATTATTTTGTTTGTCTCTCTGATAAATGAATTAAATATCAGAGATGGAAAAATAAAAGTTTAGCCTCATAAACTGCTTCACTAACTTCTATGCAGAGAATGTTTTCTGATTTTCTTCTATCAACATTTTTCAGAACACGGAAATTTCTCCATTTGAACAATTTATAATATACAAACCGAAGAATATTTGAAAAGTTTTTTATAAAAAAAAAAAAAAAAAAAAAGTAACATGGGGAAAGCAATTATCTCAAATTTATATATATTTAACTGAAAACACCAGACAAATGGAAATCTCATGGGGACACAAGGCGGGATCACCAGACCAGTGAAGGAATTTTAAGCCCTTGCTCTGCAAAGTTCAGCTTTGAACCCAGCTCAGGCATTTACCTGGCTGATGTTTTCCTCTTGCAAACCAGATGTATCCCTCTTGTAGCATTTGCAGCTATGAATGTTCCTGCCCAGTACCACTTTCTGTGTAATGTAGAGTTACAATTCTCTTATTTTCCACAGTTCAGTACTCTGGCCTTTCCTCCTAATTCAAGGTTTTCTACCTTACACCAACAAGGTCCCCAAAGGCAACATATCCCACGGGAATCCCTCTCCAAGCCACAGGCCTTGCCCTACATTCCGCTGGGGGCATCCAAGCACCTCCCCCAGGGAGAACCGACCTGGCAGCTCTCCCAAGCAAGTGCATGTAGGGTTTATCACAGCCTGCTCGTGCCTCTCTGCTCCCCCCACACACGCTGGGGTTCGCCCATGTCCACCTGCCCCAATAAATGGCAGCTTGAGGAGGTCCCCCCTCCTTGTCACCGATGGGCAGCAAGCTGGGTGTGAGTGCTGGGTAGGAGCTGGCTTTGCTGGGGCTTTTAGGCAGAAATGGAGCTGGAACACAGGCACTGGCTGTTATCTAAAGCCTTTCAACACTTGGATCCAGAATCTCTAAGCTACCCCCCAGCTTTAAGAAAATACAGAGCCCGGAAGCAGCTTCCATCTGTAATAATTACAAGAGAGTTTCCCTTGCTCTTGGACTATTTATTGCTTTTGCCCTTACCATAGATTGCTTGAGACAGAAGAGACTATTAAAGATGAGAATATTTCTTTCTGGACAGGCAGGGTGAGCTCTGGTAGAAACCTCCCTCTTTCTCTCAAGCGTTGCCACTTCTATTAGAAAGGGAAGGGGCTGGTTTACGCTGCAGACTGACTGAAGCATTAAATGACTGCGTTGTGATGACTGCAGTGGGGGGAATGGTTGCCTCCAGTGGAAACATGAGGCTGTAATGACACTTTTGGAAAGGTATAATAATTGTTCAAGTCTCCTTTTCTAATTTGGCACCAAAATTATCCGTGGCTTGTCTCTCCCTTATTTTCACAAGGCTGTCCGGGGTGAAAAAGATGCATTTCAGTAAATACAGCTGAGGCTGGAAAGAGGCATCCAGGAGGGCACCTGACAGCCTCCCACCCAGGTGACACGAGTCTTCACTGACTCCGTGGCTCCAGGACAGGGTTTTGCAGGGAAACAGCTCACTTGCCAATAACGATAATTATTAATAATAAGCGTGTGACGTCCCAATCTTGGTTACATCAGACGTACCCCTAGCCAGAGCTCCTGCCAATCACGCTCACGCTCATCCTGTTCTCAGCATGTTTGTGTTGACAAAACGAGCAGAGACAGAAAGGCTGAGAGCTGCTTTGGCCGGAGGGAGATGTGGGGGAATGGGCCACCGTGATTTCCACCTCCTGGCTGGGGGACAAGGGGCACAAGCCTTTCAACCCAGCCAAACCCAGGGAGAGCTGAGATCTCCTCCTTACCCCGCTGTAGGACACACAGAGGATATGCCAGCAGGAGGTGAGGGGCTATATCCCTCCTCGGCATCCCACGGGGGGTGTTCTGTGTGAGAGCCGATCAGGAGACGAGGACAGAGGCGTGCCGGCAGCGCAGCCTCCCGGGCCGAGCCTGAAGCCGGCGTGGTGTCCTTGGGACCTGCAGCCGGCCCTGCTTGTGATCGGGGCACCTGGCGGGGACGCTGCCAAGGAGCCCATCCCCGATGATCCCCGCAGCCATGGCTGATTTGCATTCACGGGCCATCCCCTTCCAGCCTCCCCCCCAACTCCCGTCACCCTCTCTTTTCCCCAGCCCATCTGCAAAACTTGAAGGCAGAAGCCCTGAAAAGGATGACGAGAGTATATTCGGTGGCATTTCGGAAAGTTGCCGTCGCGGGGGAAGCTGCAGGGCAAGGTCAGGGCGGGATGGCTGCAGTGCCCCTGCCCTGGCACATCAGCCCCGCTCGGCTCAGCATCGGGGGGCACCTCGCCCCCCTCCCACCGAAACACAGCAGGGTGCAAGGGGGCGGGGAGGGAGAGTGTGCATAGGTCGTTTCTCCGAGTTGCTGCTAAAGCCGCTGTGCGGGGCTTGTTACAAGAACAAACTGTTGTGATTTCCCCTTTTCGACCTTTTTCTCTGCCCCCCCCCCTTTCTTTTTTAAAGGGGGGTGTCAGGTGCATGTTGCCTGCTGGTACCCCATGTTGCTCCCGCGTCAGAAAATGAATGATGCAGCAATTTAATTAGGAGGGAGCGGTGCGTCCATATTGCACCGGTGACTGAAGGAGAGCTTCGGAGGCTGGAAAAGATGGTGCATGTCCGCGGGCGCGGAGGCTGCGCCCTTGCCCGCGGGGAGAGCCGTCGGGGCGCCAGGATACCGCTCCCGCCCCCGGGCTCTTCCTCCCGCACCTGCAGCTTTGCCCGTCAACTTTTTGTTACCGAACCGCGGCTCCAGTTAAGTCTCCTCCCGGCCGAGTTATCCCGAGCATGGTGGGAAGGGGAGTTTGGGTTTAGGGAGAGAACCGGGAGCGGGGGAGGGCGGGGGGTGCGGCTGGATGCTCCGGGGAGTTACGCTTCTCCCGCGGGACGCGCAACCTCTCGGCGCCTCTGTCCGTGGAGAAACGCGCATGTATGTGCCCGGGGACGGATGTGAAGGGGTGTGCGTGCCCGAGGATGCAGGGGTGTGTGTGCATGGATGTACATGGGTGTGCGAGGGTGTGAACGGGTGTACATATGTGTGCACGGATGTGCACGAGTGCGGACGGGTGCGGACAGCAGGGATGCAAGGGATCATCGCGGGGGTCACCTCCCTGCCCTGCCTGCAGCCCCCACACCCCAACCTGCCAACTTTCAGCCACGGGCGAACCCGCGCAAACCTCCCGCGGATCCTCCGCGGATCCACCTCCCCCCGTGGGCCACTTCCACCCTTCTCCCCCTCCGCGCAGCCCCGTTACCTGCCTGCGGCTCCCGGGGCGGGCAGATACCGGCCGGCGGCGCTGCCCTCCGCGGGCGCGGCTCTCCGCCTCCGCGCACAGTCTGCGGTGGCGGCCGCACCGCTAGAAGGATGAGAAAGGTGCCGGGTCTCTCTCCCCCACGAGGTTTTTTGGCTTTGCCTCCGTGGCGGGCGGGAGGCTCCTGGATCCTGGAAAATCTGCGAGGCTGGAGCCGCGGCACGGCACCGGGACAGGAGGGAAGAAAGGGAGACAGAGAGAGAGGGGGACGGAGAGGAGGAGGAAGAGGAGGAGGAGGAGGAGGCGCTGGTAGCGCAGGGGTGCGCGGCGGGGGGAGCCGGGGCGGCCGGGCCGGGACACCGCTGCCTCTCTCCGGGGCTCACCAGGCTGCTGTTCGCCGCAGCTCGGCTGGTTCTGGCTGTCAGAGCATCTTTGATTTCCTCCAGAGTTAAGCATTTTTTCTCTCTTTTTTTTTCTTTTTTTTGTGGGGGGGAGGGGGCACGGGGGGGGGGTGGGGGGG